>CAUYPK010152454.1:0-10952 GCA_963574355.1 Loris lydekkerianus
CCTGCTGTGCATCTCACAAGGGTACATGTGAAACTTAGTAAATGTAGAATATAACTGTCTTAACACAATAACTAAGAAAATGCCAGGAAGGCTATATTAACCAGTGTGATGAAAATGTGTCAAACTGTTTACAAAACCAATGTATGGTGCCCCATGATCACATTAATGTACACAGCTATGATTTAAAATTAATAAAAAAAGAAAAAGAACATTGAGAGCAAGGTTCTCAGCAGACTGAGTATTGGGCTGGTCACCCACTTTATTCTGATTATTCATTTTTATGTAAGAAAAGATATAGTTTAAAATAGGAATATATGGACAATGAAAAAAAAAAAAAAAAAAAGAATGTGACATTTTTCTGCCCTGAGAAAACACTTTGGTCTCTTCTTGGATAGCAAAACGCTTAAATTCAGCCACGAGAGCCCAGCTCAGACCCCCGGTGAGAGCGGCTCGTGTCTGTTTGCGCCTGTTGCATTTTGTTTGTATGTGGTGGCAACTTGGCAGAGTAGGATCATTTCAGCTTTACAGAAGGTGGGACCTGGGTTTGAATCACAGTCCCGGAGCTTACTGGCTGTGCAGTGTGGGTCAAGTTATTAATATTTCATCTCTCCGGACCTCTTCTGCAAAATGGGGATGTTAATGTCTACCTCGCCTCAAGGAATGTCTTGAGCATAATCTGTCACTAATAACAACATGGATGAAGTGACTGGTACACAGTAGATATTCAATGAATGGAGTCCAACCTTGTTCTTACTATAGGACTAACCCATGGTGTTGTGATTACTTGCTTAGAGGTCTATTTCCTCATTGGGAAATCCATTATCTGAAGGAAAAGCATAAACATATCTTCCCTTTTTGAACATCCCCAGCACCTAGCGCAGAGCTGGGCATGCACTTGGTTTGAAAAATATTTGCTTAATAAACAAATGAATAAATGAATGACCACCTGCACATGGTCATGTGTGTAAGGACCGAAATTAACCGGTGCCTGGCATGGGGATGCAGTAAGTGCTTAATAAATGTTTGTTTATGAAGGAAGGAATAAGTGAACAAACCAAACCACAACTAAATATTCAGGGATTTAAATAGAGATCAAATTCAAGGGCTTTGTTATTTCCCACAGAGAGAATAAAATTCCCCCAAAACCCTCTTGCGAGAAGCAGCTTGCATCAGCTCACAGCAGAACAACAATGTTAAATTATTGCTTAACTACTTTTCATATGATGATCCCTGCATCTCACCAGGAAAATCATCGCCATTCTCTCGGTGCCGAGAGCAGCTGCAGTTAACATGTTTGGGGCGCCTTTCAAACACGATTCTCTCTAACAAGTCTCAACTTGATTTCAGTGGCTGCATTTCCTTGTCACTCTGGAGAGCGCTCTTCAGGAAACTGACACACAAAATCCATGATTCAGGGAAGAGACTCACCATCCACCTGCAGGCAGGAGGGGCCTGAATGGTATCAGCACGGGGAAGGCAGGGGTGCGTGGGGGTGGCCATGCCTCTGGGTGAGGTTGACAGCCCAAATCTGTCCAGAGCGAAGGCCAGGTGACTCTTGGCTTTTAGCAGAGACAGCCTGGGGAATGCAGATGTGTACCGTAAAGCAGACACATCGATTTCTGATTCCTCTGGTCTGTGGGTAGAAAGCAGGTCCTCAATGCTAAAATGGTAACAGGGCTGCATTGGATGTGTTCAGCTGATGGCCCTGGAATGAGATCACTGGGGCTCTGCAGGCCATAGGGATAGCATTGCCATGTAAGATACAGGATGACCACTTACTTACCTTTGAGTTTCGTATAAACTATGTAAATGAACACATACGAACGCATATGAATACACATATATGCCTTGTATATGGGGGTGTGTGTGTGTGTGAGTGTGTAGGTGTGTCCCAATACTAAAAGGGATATATTTATGCTAAATAAATATCTGTGATCTGAATGTCTGGTTGAAGATGTTCGTCAGACATCCAAGTGTAAGCATGCACCCTGCAATCTTACTTGGCACATCCGGCAACCTTTTGTGGGAGAGACAAAGGAAAAAAAAAAATTGTTCCCTTAGGTCCTCCCTCACTTCAGAAGAAGACGCCATGAAGAGAGGAAGAGGTGGGTGGATGGGTGGCTGATTTGGAGAGTGAGGCTGCCTGAGCAGCAGGGCAGGCTTGTGGCTATGAGGGTGCTCCCGGATCCACCTCGGTGGGTCCAAATCCTGGCTCTTCTGCTCCCCTGCTATTGAATCTGAGCAAGTTCCTCCTCCTGCCTCCGTTTCTTCATCCATCAGATTGGAGGGGTGGTGATCACAGGACCTACCTTATATGTTGTTTGAGACAATTCAGGGGAATTATCTGTGTAAAATGTTTGCTGTGATGCCTGGAAATCACTCAGTTGATGTTATGCTGTGCTGTGGTTATTACGGGGCCGCTTATAGCTCAACTAGGGGGAGTTTGCCTGCAGCAGAAGCCAATTTCCCCTGATTCTCTAACCCAGGGGCCAGCAAACTCCAGATGCTGCCTATTTTTATGGACATACCTGCCATTCACCTACTTATCATCCACAGCAGCTGTCTTGGTAGGGGGCAAAGGTGAGAGGTTGCCGCAGAGATTGTCTGGCTTAAAAAGCCTCAAATATTTGCTATTTGGTCTGAGACAAAGTTTTCTGACCCCTGCTCTAAACACTGGTTTTCCTTTCCCATTGTTGCTATTAAAAATTGCCCAAAAAGCAATAGCTTCAAACAACACAAATTTATTTCCAAACATTTCTGAAGGTCACAAGTCTAAGATCAGTTTTGCTTGGCAGGATAGAATGAAGGAGTCGGCAGGGCTGTGCTCATCCCGAGGCTCCCTCCCAAGGAGCATCCTTCCTTTCACCTGTATGGCTCCTACCAGGCCACCTGTATTCCTTGGCTTGTGGTCCCTTCCTCCCGTCTTCAAAGCACATCACTCCCACCTCTGCTTTTATCATCACATCACTCTCTCTCTAGCTCCCTGCCTTCTTCTTGTTAGGACAACTGTGATTCCATTAGACCACCTGGGAAATCTAGGCTAAGCTCCCCTAGCTCAAGATCACATCTGCAAAGTCCCTTTTGACAAGAAAGGTGACACAGGTTTGGGGAATGTGCACATATTTGGATGTCATTATTCACACCCTTACACCCACCCACCAAGGTTCTCAGAGAAGGGGGAGACTATGTCTCACCCCCATCATGGCCCCATTAATGAACCCTGATTAGCCTGCAGAGCGGGACAGGGTGGGGTCCCCTTCAGGCCTTCATGTCTAGTCCATGCCTCACAGTTATGAACTGAATGTCTGTGTCCTCCCAGAATTCATATGTTGAAATCCTAACCCCCAAAGTGATGATATTAGGAGGTGGGGGCCTCTGGGAGGTGACTAGGTCATGAAGGTGGAGCCCCACGATGGGTTTAGGCCCTTATAAAAGGGAACCCAGAGAGCTCCCTCAACCCTGCCACCAAGGACTCAAAGAGAAGTTGCCGTCTATGAAAGAAGAGGACCCTCGCCAGACACTGAAGATGCCAGCACCTTGATCTTGGACTTCATAGCCTCCAGAACCAGGAGAAATGTATACTTATTGTTTAGGCCATGCAGTCTGGGGTGTTTTCGTTACAGCAACCTGAATGGAGAAGACAGTCCCCTTCTAAAGTAGTACCCTCTTCCCCATCCTTGAAAAGTAGCAACCAAGTTTCAGGAACAGCCCCAAGGGCAAGAGACTCAGTGCCTTGACAACAACCAAAGAGCTTAGAAGAGATCAGGAATTTGGAATCAAGGGGGCGGGGCTCTTCTACAGGAAGGCCTCTGACAGCCCAAGCTCTCCCCTGGAGCAGGCCCTGCCCCTCAGCGTCTCTGAGAGGGGCTCCCCCAGGTTTTGCCAACATGTTTCCTGTGATGGGGAACTTTCCACCTCCCCAGGTGGGCAGCACAGTCCACACTGGGGCCTGTGTGCTTTCAGAGGGCTCCTTCGCTCCTTCCCTCACACACACCCCTCCAGGTGGTGCTGACCCAGGGCCCCACTTCCAACCTCCTCTGGCATCTTTCTGTAGATGCAAAGCCTGTATTCTCATCCCAGAAGCTTCTTCATCCATCCCCATCTTTCCTTCTAGAGCTCTGTGTTTGTGCAAACACCATGACAACCCCGGGAGAGCCATGTCCCAGGGATGGGGTAGGAAGGGGTGCAGAGACAGACTCCTCTGGAAAGTCAGTATAGGAAGATCTCCCACCCCATGAGGCACAGCATCCTCTGGGCCCCCAGCCTTCTCCCAGGCACTGTCAGACACCAGAGAGAGGGGGCAGCTGCTCTGGGAGTGGCTTTGTTCTTCCAGACTCTTCAGAAGAGCTGTCTGATTCACTGCGGTGCAGATGTGCTGTCTCTGGTTCAAGTGAGGACAGGGCCGCAGGGACGCGGGGGAAGCGAGATTAAGCTGGAACTGAGATGCCAGAAAACTGTCCTATATTTGTCACCGGGTTCATGACACAGTGTCCAGGACTATTTCTAAAACACAGTGGGGACCTAATGACTCTTAGCTGACTTTGAATGTGGAGAACTGAAGAGGGGACTATTGCTGAGTTAGATAGTAAATGGGATTTAAGCAAGGGACTAGGAGTGCCTTGGTCACTATTCCCAGGTCTAGCATGGTCTCTGGCACACAGGGAATGTCTACCTTAGTTCTTTCTCTTAATTGCTTCTAGGGGTTACCAATGAGACTAAACTAGTCAAGCTGCAAGAAGATGACTTCCAGGGAGGACATTTTCTCAGAAAGCAATTCTTCAGATAAAAGGAGTCTCAAGAAGAAAAAGTTTCCTCTTAACCACTTCCTGCCTTGAAAATACAGTAGGAGGTTGTGATGCCTGGGGCTGTGGCAGCCATTTTGTGATCATGAGACCACAACTATGTGGCTGAGAGTGACTGTCTTGAGGGAGGTAAAGCAAAATTATACAGCAGAGCTTGGATTCTTGATGCTGTTAAACTACCCCTGAAACCAACGGACTCCAGCCTTCTTGTTGAGTGAGATACTTAGTGCTTGATTAATAAGTCTTTGTTGGCCAGATGTGTTGTTTGTACTTTAGAGCAGTTCAGGTCAAAGCATCACTTAATAAAGCTTTCCTGAGTTGTATTGGAAGGGCTTATGGAAAGTCCTTGCTTAGTTGATCAGACCATGTAATGCCAAAAGATTGATTAATGGCTAGGGAGAGAGCTGAAGGGGCTAGGGCCATAAAGTGAGAAAATGGCCCTTGGTAGAAAGTAGGTGCCAAACAAAACTGTCAACTTCTCTCCCATGGGAGAGAGAGAAATAGTAGATTTCTGGTTCAGATTTTCTGTGATAGTTTGGTAAGACTTGATTTTTCCTTTGCAAGTATTGAGCAGAGAGTGAAAAAATTTACCGGAGGCCTGAGCTAATCAAAACATGGTGATGCAGAGGAGCTGGCTAATTCAAAGAACTCCGAGCTCTAAAGCATGGTTTCTCAATCTCAGCGCTGTTGAAATTTGGGGCTGGATAATCGCTTCCTGTAGGACTTCCCCTGTGCATTGTACGATGTTTGTTAATATCCCAGGCCTCTGTCACTGGACGTCAGGAACACTATCTGCCAAGCTGCAATATCAGAAATGCTTTCAGATGTTGCCAAATGTCCCCTGGGGTGCAAACTTTCTCTTCAGATGGGAACAGGCTTCTTGAAGTAATCCTGAGCAAGGAAACTAACCCCTTGGGGTTTTCCTTTCCTCATCCATAAAATGGGAAAATAGGAACAGCACTTCATGGATTAGCCTGAGAGTTCACTGAGGTACTCTGCAAAAAGTGCTCAGTCAGTGCTGACAGTTATTATGGTTTACTTCATTACTGCTTTGTGTGTTTGTTTGTTTTCTGGAGACACATTTTGTTGTGCCCAATTTGTGAGTTGGCTCTCACCAATATTAGAGCTGAAAGGAATGTAGATATTCATCGATCCAAGCTCCCATTTTACAGAAGGAGAGAGAGATAGTGACTAGGACAATGTATAGTAAGTAAACACCAGCTCCGGAACCAGAGTCTGTAGGTGTCTTAAACGCTACACCTGTGTGGCCTCCTTCTGGGGCAGCAGCCTCAGCCAGTCTTCCCAAGTGCCTGACCCGACTTCCGAAGGACCCTCCACTCAGCCCACTCAACGGGACTTATTGGGAACAGACTTTTGTGCCAGGGAACATGATCAATCCCACAGATACAGTGATCAATAAGATAAGTAGAGCCAATTCTGTCCTCAGGGAAGTCTGTCTGGGACAGCCAATGTAACATCATACACGGAATTATTGATGAGGCACACTTGAAACCCCAGATGAGTACCAGGAACCTCCCAAGGCAAAGAGGGAGGCTGGCAGGACCCAGTCCTCTGTCCTGGTGAGCTGTTTGCCCGCCTCCCCCAGCCCTGACGCAGGGAGTGGGTGGTTACTGATGGGGCTGGGAATCACAGCAGGATAGGAGCTTATGCAATCTCTGAGAGAGCACGTCTCTGAGTCAGGTTTGAACTGGGACAAAAGGTAAACAGGACAGCCAATAAGATCCCTTAGTGTTCCGCCAGCTGGAAAAACCCTTATCTTAATTTATATTATTCTAGGGCCCTTGGGTGCACCTTGAGGGTATTTCAGGCAGAGGGAGAAGTTTGTGTGCAGTGAGAAAACCAAGAGGATTCTAGGAGGACAGGAACCCAGGAAACATGAGTACAGGCCCCATGGGGCGGGGGAGTGGAAATGGTTGTGAAGGTGACAGGAGTCCAAGAGGTTTGGAGCAGGGCAGGGGAGGGGTCAGTGATATAGGCCAGACCTGTGGACAGGGTCCTTAGAAGGAGGGGCCTCTGAATCACATCAGGGAACATGCGTTCCTCAGCAGGTGACCAGAGACCACTGGCGGGCTTCAGGGAAGAGCTCCCACAAGGAGCACCTCCCTGGCTTCCACGGGGCGTGGCTTCCACAGGGGTGTGGCCTGGAGGCAGTGAGGCTGGAGAGCAGGAGACCAATCAGGAAGCCGGAGCTGAGACCCGTGGGAGAGAAAGAGGCCACCTGGTCTGATGCAGAGGCCTGGTCTCAGCAGGTGCTTCTGCCCACCAGGGGGCATTTGTCACTGTGGGGATATTTGTGGTTGTCATAGCTTGGCAGGGGGCCACTCCGGGCATCTGGAGGGTGGAGGCAGCTAAATGCCCGTGGTATACAGACAGCCCCAAAACCCCAAGGGCCAGAGAGTGAGGAATCCTGGGGTCGAGGTGGGAGACTCAGTATAGATCTCAGATGTGTCTAGAAGGCAGAAGTGGCAGGACTTGGTGATGAGCTGGATGTGAAGGGCGGAGAGGAAGGAAGTAGCAGGGACAGCTCCATCGACCGAGACAGGGAGCCCAGAGCAGGGTGGGGTAGGGTGGGCAGGGATAAGCGCTCCCTCCGAGACCTGCTGAGGGTTTATTCAGGAGGGACACAGCCTCAGAGCTCCTCGGCGGCTTCCCCGTGCCCTGGGCTGAGTTTGTCTGGGCTTCACAGTCCATCTGGGCCTCTGGGTTCCCCTCCCATGGGGCTGGCTCCCCTGGGCCCAGCCTTGCCCCCAGCTGCAGAGCACACGGCCCCCTTGGTGACGGCCACGGCAGACGGAGCTGTTTCCCCCTCCTCAGCTCCAGTCCCCGCACAGCCTCACGACTAATTAAACATCTGGTGCAAGCTACAATTTGCTAAATTGCCTCACACTCTAACTTCTGGCAGGGACTAATCTGAGTTCTCAACTTGAGGCCCAGAGCTTCCTCTAGGCAGCCACAGCCCCCCGGGGGTCCCTTCTCTTTCCCCAGACCTCACTGTGTCCCCAACACCCACAGGGGGCACAAAGATAGGCTGGGCCAGGTGTCTCTCTCCCAGGACCGTGCTGCAGGTGGGATGGGAGCCTACAGGCATGGTTCCCCAAGGAGCTCGTAATCAATTGTCCCCCAGAAAAAGACTAGAGAAGAAGATGAATAAGTAATCAGATATAAAGGCATACCAAATTGAGTTTAATCAAGAACTAAAGCGGAGGAGACAGGAAACATGTTTTACGGGGGTGGTGGAGGAGTGACTCTTTTCCTTATAAAACCTTAAGAAAGGAGGGTCCAGGCAGGGCTGCTTGTCTCAGAACCCTGCAGAAACCTGGGGTTTGGGGTGGTGCTTGTTGGGAATGCTGATTCCTGAGCCCTGCCACGGAGGGTGCTGATTTTGCAGGTCCCAGAGGGGCTGAGGAAGCCAGACCCTTTTAAATCTATAGACCAGGTTATGGTCTGACAACAGGAGGGCGGATGTCCTCAAATCCCTGTTTCTCCTCTGAGCCTCCCAATCCCTCTTCCTGAGATTGAATCAAGATGCATAACACTGTTTCCTACAAAGCTGATGGCTGAGTCTCCAGGCCCCACGAGGCTGTGTGCTGTCCTAGCAAGCCCTGCTCTTCCCCCTCCCCTGTGGTGCGATGCATGGCCCACTGCTGGGGGTGCCTGCCCCCCTCACTGCTGTCCTATTGTCACACGCTCACTCCTCTGTCCTCGGCTCAGCTGTCCTCCCTTTCAGCTCCCCTAGGCTGGGCCAGGTGATGTCTGGGACCTTGCGGCCCCATTATACTCTTGTGTGATGGCACATCTTCATGTAGATGTGCCAAATAGAGCCATCCCGCCTCTTCTCTCGAGAAGCAGGATCCACAGGAGGCCCTGTTAGCAAACATACCTCAAAGCTAGAGTCACTTGGTGACACGCCCAGTGTGTCAGGACGCGGTGATGAGCTGGATGTGAAGTGCCCAGGCCTGAGCACCGAGGATACAGATCTGGGGTGACACTGTTCCTGTCCCCATTCCAATATGCATTAATTCTTTTTTGCCTCCAAATAATACATAAGAGACTTCAATCTTCCAAAAATTATATTAATTTGGACAGGTCCCTGACTGAACATAAAAAGGCTAATAACCACGCTGAGAAATAAGAAAAACAAAACCTCTCTCTCCCTCCTTCTCTATTTGCCAACATCAGACATTTCAAGGATCAACACACATGTCCATTCTTGATTTACGGATCACAAGTAATCCTTATCTTTCAATAAAAAGAGACCTTCTAAGAGTGTCTTAATTGGTAACATTGTATCAGCTTGGTCACCTTTATAATTACAAGGTACAAAAGTGAACCGTGTCCCCGTCCTTCACTTCAAACCTTCTACAGAATTCATGGTACAGATATTATCCCTGGATTACTAAATTATGACAAGATGTCATCTTCTTTTGCAGTGAGACTTGTTGATGAAGACTCAGAATGGAGTTCTGATGCAGAGTCTCGGACTCCCCCCTTGTAGAGGTCGGTGGACACATTGAAATTGTATGGAAGGTTGTGCTTATGCATTTTTTGGGGGGGTTGCTGGCTTTCACTAGACTCTCATAAATATCATGTGGTCCTAAAAGGGAGTGAACCACCACTGGAGAACATCTTTCTCAGAGATTTTGACAGCAAGATGACCTTTGAGGAGCCTTTAATATTATCCTTAGCTGCAAGTCTTCATGTAACTTTCCAGAGGTACATATGCCCTTTCCTGCCCTAGTCCTGGAGAGCTGCAAGACAGGAAGCTTGGCTCCCATAATATCTCTGCTTCTAAGACTCAGGACCCAGTTTTTCTATCTCTGCTGATTCTACAGCACCTGGGTGAAGAAGCCACTAGACGTTGTATAGGTTCAGCTAAATGCCCCAAGGCTGTACACCTGCCCTCACCAGGCTTGTTGAGAGAGAAATCAATAATTAGAATTACCTAACAATGCAGCTTCCACATATTATATACCATGTGCCAAGCTGTGAGCTCAGCGTTTCACACGTAATATACTGTCTACCAGGTGTCCTCAAACTTTTTAAACAGGGGGCCAATTCACTGTCCCTCAGTCCGTTGGAGGGCCAGACTATAGTTTTTTAAAAAAAAACCTATGAGCAAATTCCTATGCACACTGCACATATCTTATTTTGAAGTAAAAAAACAAAACGGAAACAAATACAATCACACTGCCTCATGTGGCCTGCGGGCTGCAGGATTTGAGGACCCCTGGATCCTTGCAATAGCCCCAAGGCCTGGGGCTAATACTAATCAGCACTTTGCATTGAGGAAGCTAAAGTGCAGAGATAGCGGGTAACCACCCCAAGGACACACAGCTAGGAAGTGGCAGAAGAGCACGGCCCCTGCGCTCTTCAAGCTTCCTTCTAGAGATTCACTCTCCTCTACTCCATTATCCAAACAGGTCTGGGACTAGTGAGGCCAGGAACTAGTTTCCCTGCCTTGAGTCTTGCTTCAGAAGGGTCTGGGGTAGGATCTGAGCTACCCCAAATCTGCTGGGCTCCAGCCCCCCCATTAGATCTTTCAGGTTATATATGGCTCAGGTGAGTTGGCTTCCTGCCCACCTAGTTCTATTTCTTCACTGCCAACCAGCTCTCTCCTGAGCTTTTATCTGGGCCCTGCCTCATCAGGGCAGCATCTCAGACCATAGCCTGTTGGTGGCCGGTGTCATCCTTCAGCCAAACAGACATGCTTTTCCTCGAGGATTAAGGCTCTGCCACCTTCCAATGTTTCCATGCACTGACACATATTTTTTGAGCACTTACTATTTGCCAGACCCCATTTTAGGCAGTGGACACGTGGGCTGAACAAGATTCAAGCGTGGGGTCCCCTATCTACAGGAGCTTATACAACCACCTACCCTGTAACATGTACTGATGTAGGTGTTTGTAGCCCTGTAAGTAAGGGGGGACAACAACACATTAGCAAGATTAACTGACATAAGGGCTACAAAAGAACAACAGAGTCAGGGGATATGAAAGTGGGGCAGGGAGTGGATTAAAGATGGCGGCTGAGTAACAGCTTCCCTGTAACTGGGCTTGGCGAATCTGGGGAGACAAGACTCCAGACATCTCTGGCCGGTGGGACCTGCCTACGATCATCCCTTTGAGGAT
>CAUYPK010152456.1:0-14422 GCA_963574355.1 Loris lydekkerianus
AAATTAATAATAAAAAGAAAAATAACACAGTTTTATAGTAGGCAAAACATATTTCTTCAATATGTTTTTTTTTTTTTTTTTTTTTTTTTTTTTTTTGCAGTTGGCCGGGGCTGGGTTTGAACTCACCACTTCTGGCATATGGGCCCAGCGCCCTACTCCTTTGAGCCACAGGTGCTGCCCACAAAAGATATTTCTTTAAATAAATATCTCAGTAGTAATGGTTACACAAATGGCCTAAAGCATATGAAAAGATGCTCATTATTGCTAGTTATTAGGGTAAGGTAAATTAAAACTGCAGTGAGATATCCCCACATACTAACTTAGTCAAAATGGCATAAAATATATGCTGGTGATGATGTGGGGACATTGAAAACTTCACACATTGCTAGTAGGAGTGTAAAATTGTGCAATCACTTTGGAAAAGAGTTTGACAGATCTTTAAAAAGATTATTTAGGTTTACACATGATCCAGCAATTCCATTTCTAAGTATATACAACAAGAATTTGAAAACATATGTACACACACAAAAAACCTTGCACACATATGTTCATAGAAGCATTTTTCCAATGGAGGAAAAAAAAAGAACCCATTTATCAACAGATGACTGGTTAAGCAGAATGTGTTGTATCCATACAATGTAGCATCACTTGGCCATAAACAGAAGGAAAGTGCTGACACGTGTTGAACCCAGGATGAACTGTGAAACTGCACACTCAATGATGGAAAACAGACAGGAGAGGCCGTAGATGGCATGATTTCATTAATGTGAAATGTTCAGGATAGAAAAATCCCTGGAGACCAAAGGGGAATGGCAATTTCCAGGGAGTGGAGGAGAAAAGGAGGTGATGTGACTGGACACAGAGAGTCTTATGGGGGTGATAAAATGTTCCTGGAATTAGTAGGAATTGTTGCACAATTTTGCTAATTGTACACTGTAAAAGAGTGAATTATATCTCACAGAACAAAAGAGAAAAGAAATTTACTAGACAAGAGAAGTCTGAAGACAAAAGGGTCAAGGGAACAAACCCACCTGAACAGATGAAGGTAACACAACTTAAAGCTAAAAACAGAGTCAGTTCCCGTAACAGCTCTACTTTTTGAAAATGCTAAGTAAGTGTCATCATCCTGGAACTGAAAACCCTGTATGTGACAATAAGCATCTCATTTGGACCCAAAATGGCTCCAGGCTTAGAAAATTACAACTAGGCCTGACTTTTGGCCGTGCAGAAACGAATTGCTCTGATTTTTAGAATTCTTGGGCAGGAACACTCTATAATTAAACCCAAACGTATTGTCATCATACCACCAAAACTATAACTTCCCAAAGTTTAGGCAGTTAATACTAAAGTAATTACATTTTTTTCTATGTGCTGTGGCCACACTAACCACAATTACAGACTGTACTTATTTTGCAAAATTTCACTGGCCTAAATTATAGTGATTAGTTTGCTCAAGTTTTTGAAGATATGCATTTACGTCTATCTTCACTCAAATGTATTCACATAGTAAGGCATTTCTACAAGCTAAGACTGCCAATAGTTATTTTTATGTGTCTTCATGTACATATGTTCATAGAATTTGAGTCAACTGGAATATATATATTTAACCTCTATTCTACATCTGTCATCTTAGATTTAAATACCTAATCAGGATGGCCATGTACTAGTTAGATAGAGTAACCTCCAAATGAAGGAGAGATATTTAATGATAGGATGAAATGAGAATTCTGATGAAGGTAGAGTCCTGCCCATCTAACAAAATCTCCTCTACTGATGGGCAGCTAAATAAACAAACAAACAAACAAACAAAACCTATTACCCACGGTATCTAGATCTTCAAGTTTTCTGGAAAGAAACCCATAATTGCAAAGTATAACATAAAAAATCTCATTTGTTTCATATATTGGATATGGCTTTTGGAAACTAAGGTGAAAACCATAAATACCACATTTTTATTTAAAACTTTTTCTTTTGTCAGAAAAATATGGACATTTTGTCTCTATTAGGCTTAAGTCCATTTTTCCATATTAGACTTCAGAGACCTCTACTAACGTTGTTATGTCAAATTGATGTCATCTAATGCCCTGGATTATTCAATTGTTTACGAAATCAATATCAGCCTTTCTATAGGGTGATTAAATTGAACTAAACAAGGTCCTGTCAACTGGTTGTCATACTTTCAAGGCAATTATTTTAATCAAACTAGAAAAAGCCTTGTATTCTTTATAGAGACCAAAGTGGTGCTATTACCCTGAATTTCCAACTGGTTGGTAATCATTTCCATCAGGAAGTCCACAAAGTATCACAAAATCAAAATATATGACTAATAATATATTGACCATTGTGTTCATTTCTGTTTGACTTCACACCATCCGCATAGCTCCCTGTCCTCTGCTTTACTTACCAACCAATTGGTTAAATTTTATTACTAATGTGATTTATCTTTCACATTCATCTTCTTTTTTCCATTATCAGCACCATGGCAATTAAAGCCTTTTTAACTTTCCATGTAAACAGCTACAGTAATTCCACATCTTTTTTCCCAGTTCTCAGCCAACTGTCTACTTTAGGACTAACAGTAATCATTAAATATCAAAGCGATTTCTTTACTCTCCTTTATAAAAGTTCAAAGGCTCTTCATTGTTCATAAAACAGAGTACAAACTCTTTGTGGGGGAAAAAAGAAACTCCTATTTGTGAGCGTGAATAGTAAAATAACCTCTGGAGATGGATAGACCTGAGTTCAGATTTTGGTTCCACACCTACTAGCGTATCTCTGTGGAGTTACATTTCGTAATCTCAGATTCCTTAAGTGTACAACTGGATGCTTAACACTTTATCTACAAAAAGGTTATTGAAAGGATCAAATGAGATAACTAACAAATAAGCATCTAGCACAGATCAGTTCTTTGGAACTATTCTTCCAGTAAGAAACTAAATCTGGAATTGTATCTTTTTCCTTGGCTCAGGAACAAGGAGAGTTAGTAACCTGGTTCAATCACACAGAGGTCTGAAACATGAGCAAAATGCCTGCTGAGGAAACACCAGATTGTAAGCAAGGTGGAAATTATCAGTATACAGCACAGAGAACCTCCTTTCTTCATCTGGGTGACTCTCGAAACCACAGAGCAGAGACCTTGTTCCAGATCAACCTGTATTTCATTACTCCAAATAAGTTATAGTTTTTGTGCAACAACTTAAGTAGCAGCACTTTCATGAAGGCAATAACAAAAAAATATATAGAGGTATCAGTAAAAGATGGGTATGTGCCAAGTTAGAAAATGGTCGTTGAACCTAGCCTTTTCCCCAATTCTAGTCTTTTATCTCTACTACACATTAAACTTACTACTTCACAAGTTTTTCCTTAGTTTTCCCAGCATATGGATTGAAATCCAAAATAGTAGTCTATTTTCTGCTGCTTCTATGTTAGAATGTTTGAGTAGGTGTTAGAATCTGCATTTGAATTTGCTGCACCAACAATTTAAAATTACTTTCCCGCACATCTTTGCTAGAAAACAAAAGCTGTGTGGTAATAAATAATTCTGATTGCTAATGTCTCTTGTATTAACGTTTGCTGCAAGTAGGAGTTGTCTGTTTTCTCTTCACCTGAGACTGTGCTAATGGCCTGCCTCACCTTGGAAGAACATAGGGTGTGGAAGAAGAGGGGTGTGCATCTTTCTCTGCTATCTCATCACAAACAGCCGAGCATCTACCTGTATAGTTTCTGAGCATGTAACAGGACAAAGATCGTGAGCTTCTGTCTCCTGATTTAGACAGAGTTTCCTGGAAACAGACGCTAAGACAAAAGTTACGTGCATGCATTTTATTGGGAGTTGCTGTCAAATACTTATAAACAAGGAAGAAGGCAAGACTGGGCAGAGGGTGAAGCTGACCTGACCTGGCTAAACAGATTTCAGCCAATTCTATGGGAAACTCTGGAGCTGAGATCAACCTTCCTTGTTGCTCCAAATTAAGAAGATGTGGCTAGACCTACTTTTGTATCTTTCCTTCCACCAGTGATTAGCAGCAAGCCGCCCGTTGAAAGAGGGTGTAATCCTGGTCAAGCAGTCCTTGTTGAATCCTGGTCAAGCAGTCCTTGTTGCTGAGAGAAATTTCCTGGAAGGTATAGCATGTTGATCAGCAGCTGATATTCCCAGAGGTTGGCAAGGAAGGAAAACAGGTGTGTCATCCCTGAACTAGAGATCTGGTATTCACTGTAGATCCCCAGAAAAGTTAAACTTTATGCCACAGACGCATGACCTCTTATCTGCTGAGTTAACATGTCACATGAGCCTTGGTTAACATGATGGAGGGAATGAAGTCTACCAGCTGATTTCAGGGCTCAGAGCACCACAGCTTCTGGTTGAATCATGTAATTTAAAGATAGGAGAGAAACACCAAGAAAATTAAACAGAAACTCTTACATTCTTTCTGAGCACAAGGTGTTAGAGAACAACATCCATTTCACTTTAGATACTTGAAAGCTAACTTTGTTAAATAAAACAAGCAAACATTCAATCAATACTAATCCAGAACGCGTAGGCCTCACTTGAGTGGCGTGGCGTGGCTTCAGTACAGCTCTCCTGTGCCTCAGCGTTGGTGCTGAGTTAAAGCAGGAAAATTTCAAGGTTTTTCTGTCATAATGCATCATTGCTTCAGATGCTGGACAACAGTTTCATCCACCCTTCTTGGTTTTGACTCTAACCCCTCTATTTATGGCATCTTCCCCCTCTGAACTTCGGATTCCCTCCTTGTGCCCTCTCCCCAGACCTCTTCAGTAGCTCACTTTTGCAGTTTCCTCCCAGGGCACCTTGACTCCCTCTCTCCCTTATCCTCACTCTGCCAAGGGTTGTTCTTAGACTTTTCAGGAAAACTGTGTACTATTAAAGGGGAAGCATTAGGCTGAGGACAAAGCCATCCTTCCCAAATCAGCAGAACAAAAATCCACAATTATTGCAACACAAAAATTTGGCTGGAGAGGAAGCATTAACTTATTTGTTAATTCTCATACCTTATATTTCTTGAATTTTCAGTAGCATTTCACACAACTGATCACTTCTTTCTCTTGTAGCATTTTGTTTAGGAGGAGCTTTCCAGAAACAGTGTTTTTAAAAAGTCCAGTTAAAGACAGAATCAAGGGAAGGCGTGTGCTTGGAATCGGGCCTCTGGGTTTTCTTCCACCTTCTAGGAAGCAAGGTCTCCATTTCTCCCATCCCCTCCTCTTCTCCTGCAGGCTGAAGGATGTCAGCTGTCTGCTTATCATTAATCAAAGGCAAAATAGTCAGAGCTGAATGTATTCAGGGTGAGAATTTTTCTGCTTGTTTATGGAATAGAAAGAGAGGGAGGGGCAAGGGAATTGAAAATGATTTTAAGGCCATAGTAATACATTTGAACAGTGGAGTCTAAGTCACTTAAGGAATGAACATGAGGTATGTGGGGAGTTATGGCCAAAGGAAAAAGTAAGGAAGCCAGTGGACTGGGGGTTCAGAGGGTCAAAACGGTTCAAGTAGAGTGAGTGAAAGACTAAAGGTGGTTAAAAGAATAAGATGTTCAAGTAGAGATATTTAAAGGTACTGAAAGGTCATAATATGGCTGTATAACAATATGAGGCTAGTGAGTTGGCTGTTTTCATGTCCATGATGAGTAGTGAAAAGAAAGACAGTGAGACCAGGAGCTTGAATGCTGAATTAATGAGAAGGATGTACTGCGGTATCATAGTGAAAAACCACTAAAAGTGAGAGTCGTTTTCAATATGCTCTTCATTTCAAATGAATTATGTTTTTTTTTTAGATATTTATTTATTATTTATTTTGATGTAGGAAAGAAGAAAGGTATTCTTGGTAACAGCAGCATGGACTAAGTAGCGTATCAATGTCATCCTCAGAATCCTAGGGATTGTGTCACGAGGGACAAAAGCAGCCATTTCTCAAAGAAACTGCCCATCAAATAGTGCTCTGAAGGAACTGCCACATTGTAATTAAAGCAATAAGCTAAGGGAAATGTTCAGAAAAATGCTGAAAGATACAATGACATGACCAACTGCAAGTTGCCGAGGACTGAGAGGGGGTTGGAGATGAACGAAAAGCTGGGTCCAGTGATGCCGCGTCAGTCAGAAACTCAGCTGATGTATGTCTAGAACTACCTTCCCGAAGGGTCTGAGTTCACAATAATCTTGGCTATTTTTAGTTGTTGCCATTTTCCATTAATCTAGTCCCCAAATAAACCCCAGATAATCCCATGTTTTTTAATATGCAATGCTTCTTGCCCCACTGCTTTTTTTAAAGTTTATTTTTATTTTCATTGTTTATTCTTTATTTGTAGAGACCATCAGAAATTGCCATTGCCAGTTATATTGCAAGCCCTCACAGCAGGATATTGGGGAAAGTTTTCAATTAGCAATGATGGCATCTTGGATAAACCTCATTGGCGATGATACTGCCACTGTGCAAAAGTTCTTGTCCTATTATTTAGAAGCAACTCAGTTTTCTGTTAGTGACTGGGATCAAATACTTCAGCCAGTGCGGTCAACCCTTTTTTCCTGTCTTTGACTCAGCCAGTTAAGAAGCCCAACTAGCTAGGATATGGTTTCATCTTCAAATTCAATGAAGTTGGAGACGTCTTCCTTTCAAGATGATGTAATATAGACCAAATTTACCCTTATACCTGGTCAAAAACAAAGATAGACAAAATAAGTGAAATACAATATTCAATGTGCACAATATTAGATGATGAATTGGATCCCAAGAGATGGAAATAAATGAAATGGTTATCCTGTGATTATCTCAGATTACAGCCTGCAACTTGTAGGATAGTGCTTGCTAGGGGAGGGGGCGGGCAGGAGCTGCTTCTCTCACTGATTGAGAAGCCACAAAAACTAGTTAAAACTTTCAAGATTGCCAGATCTGTGGGGTAGAGAGTGGGAACAACACAGCTGCTTATGCACGTAGCTCCAGAGATGTGCAGAATGCTTACAGTTTTCTTTCAGCTGTAAGAAAACTACAAAGGCTGAGAGAAAAAGTCTAAAAGGATTCAAGGGTATAATCCTAAGGATTTACCAAGGAACAGGAGTGTTCACATCATCCTTAGTGAAAAACCTCTTAATTCAAAAGACATGAGGTAGAATAACAAGTTTTACCTAGATAATGGGGGAAAAAAGTTTCTAAAATAAATTCTGCGCTGGTCCCGCTTAACTAAGTTTAAAAGTAAGACCAGAAAAGATTGAATTTATTCCAAGTATTTTAATGACATCCCATTGCTCAGCTTAAAAGTGCAGTTAGGATAATATAGAAATATTTGGCATCCAATTTTGTAAACTGCCTAATGTTTGGTATCCAATAAAAAATTACCAAGCATAAAAATAAGCAGTAAAATGTGACCCATAATGAAAAAAAAAGATATAAACACTTACCCAGAAATAATACATGTGTTATAATTGGTAGATAAGGACATAAAACATGTATTCTAATTATGTTCCATATGTTCCAAAATATAGAGGAAATTGAGTATGCTGAATGAAAATATAGAAAATGTACTTTTTATTTTAAAAGAAGGTGGGTTTTTTTTTTCCTAAATAAAAACTTCTAGAAATAAAAACCACAATGCCTTAGATGAAAATATATACTGGATGAGATTAACAGTGGATAAGATATTGCCTCTCCGTCAAAGGATTAGTTTAACTTGGAGATAAAGAAACTATGCAAAATAAAACACTGATGCATAAGGAAGTAACCAAAAAATTAGCAGCAAACACAGAGAAGTGCAACAACATGAAGCAGTCTATTAAACCCATAACTTTTTATGTCCAAAATGAGGAAAGGTTTAAAAAATTAAAAGAATAACAGCTAAACATTTTTCAAATTTGGTGGAAACTATACACCTGTAAGTTAAATAATTCCATGAAGAATGGGAAATCTGGAGAATACTATTGCAACAAACGTTAAAATCAATAACAGAAAAAGATGTAAGCTGCCAGAAGAAAAAAAGAACCATTACATGCAGAAAAACAAGAAGAGCAACAGACTTATTGACAGGGATACTGAGAGTTAGAAGGCAGTGGAGCATCATCTTTAAACAAGTGGGGGTGGAGGGAAGAAAGAAAGAAAGGAAGGAAGGAAGGAAGGAAGGAAGGAAGGAAGCACGGAAGGACGGCAGGAAGGAAGAACTGCCACCCTAGAATGCAAAACAATTTTTTTCCTTTTTTTTTCTTTCTTTTTTTTTAATTATTATTAAATCATAGCTGTGAACATTAGTGCAATCAAGGGGTACAATGTGCTGGTTTCATATACAATCTGCAAAACTATTTTAAAAAAAATAAAACTAAGGCAACTAAGGCAAAATAAATACTTTTTGAAACAACTAAAAACTAAAGGAATTTATTGCCATCCCACCTAAAGTGTAAGAAAATGTCCAAGGAAATGTATTAGGAATGAAAAAATGTTACTAAATACCAATGTGAATCTACATAAAGGAAGGAAGTGTACTAGAAATTGTATTATCTAATCTGAAAGAAAATTGAATTTTCGAAGCAAATAAAACGTATTATGAAACACATAACATACATATAATTAAAATATATTAAAATATATAACAAGAGCCCATTATATCAGAAAAGAAAAACAGAACCCTGTAAAGTTTTTCTATTATAAACAAAGGAGCATCACATGGCTTGAAGGTAGACTGTAGTAAGTGTAAGAATGTGTATTACGAGCCCTAAAGCAACCAGTGAGTAATATAACTGAGTTGTATTTGTAAGCTAACAGAAGGATAAAATTGAATAAAAAATACCATCCAACTAATCTAAAAGATGTCACATAAAGAATGTAAACGGGACCAAGTACAAATGGAGTGAGTAGAACATTATTACAGAGAATCGTTATTTTGTTACCTAATGGAAATATTTTTCCTTGGAGATTAAGATTTCCAAACAAATAGAATTAAAAATTTCAGCCATATGGATGAAGCAAAACTTTTGCCTGTAAGTTGTTAAGTGTAATAGTAAGAGTGGCCATTTCCATTTCTATTCCTCAATGATTCTGAAACTCTCTTTTTCTGATTATTTGGGAGACAGCATCTGATAATGGTCTCTTATTCATACTATAGACTGAATCCTTAAGGTAGAGTTCCATATTTTAAGGGTGTTGCACTCTTGTAACTAAGTTTTCAATTAGAATTCCATCTTTCCATCAGGCCATCTGCTTTTGTATGATGGAGTACTTAGACACTGGTAGAATTTCTGGAAAGCTGCATTTAGCAATTTTGCTAAATTCACTTGGAAACAGCATGACTTACTTAGAAGTCACCTGTGTAGGTTCTGCCAGGTAAACCCCACAGGAGTATGAAAAGGGAAAAGCACACTAGAACCAGAAAGAAAAGCCTCTTCCTCCCGCAGTTCCCTTTACCAACAAAGCTTACCATCCCACCAGCTGACAAGGGAGGAATACTACAAGGTCCAACCCCAGTCTCAGAAGACATGATAATGAAGGGTCTTCTAGTGGTCACAGAAAACAAACTGATAATTGGTTTGTGGGCTCATTCTTATTTCTACCTCTTGAGTCATATACCATATAGTCTATAAACGGGGAACATACAACCAAAAGAGGTTTGTTAATTTAGGGCACATGTTGTATTCTGGAAGATGGTACCTTGCATCTACAAAGGATAATCTCTAAGTGGCACATCTGCTACAGTAGCCAGAGGCCCTGCCGTTGATCTATCAAGGTGGCAGGTTCAGCCTTTGAATGCATAAAAAATCAACCCCATATCTAGTAGATGTTCCTTCTACTTAAGATGGAGATAAGTAGCTGCCCCCTTTCAGGATGGAAGGTGCCACTAAGTGATTTGTTTTTCTCTTTGAGGGATGAAAGCTCAGAGTAGTCTTTGTTGGGGAATGTGGAAGGTTCAGCAGTGAAAGAAGCTAAATCAGTGTTAGTTAATAGGAGCTCAGCATATTGGGTCACGATAGCCAGTATCCCTGCCCCCATGCCTGCTCTGTCTGTGTAATCACTATGTCAGCTAATCAGTTAATCCCATCCACTTGGTTCCTTTGTTCATCTTCCATTGTTAATATTATGTGGGGTATGAAAATATGCAACACAAACATCTGTAATCTCAATGTGACTTCGAGTGCGATTGACTTAGGTTTGAAGAAGCTTTCTCACAGTCCATATGAAAGGATGTTCCTTTAAGAACCTCCAAAGTGATTAGAAAGCTAATCATGTAGGAGGCAGGCCCTGAAGGCAGAGTCTGGCTGTCTCTGGAATGTCCTGGAAAGGACCTTGGAAGTGGAAAACAAGATGAGTTAATGTGCATCTCAGTTACATGTTGCACCTGTTTTTCACAGACAAATGGCTGAATAAGTTTTTGTTGTTGCTCTGTATGGTTTCTTTGTACTCTTACTGTATAGACCATTTGTTGCCAACTGGTTTTATTATTAGAATGTGTATGTGCAGAATTTCGTGTTGTTGTTAAGAATATATAAGCTTGCAAGAAATAAAATTAAAGGCTACATGCCTGAGCAAGCTGCAGTCCTCTGCTTCTCCACCATTCTGACTGCTGGTCATAGCTCTGTGACTCCGGCCCGAACCGCTTCCAGCAACAAACATCTTCAAAAGCTCTACCTTCTTCCCTAGGTACATTCACTTTTCTTTTCTCAAAATCTCTTTCATTTTCTGCTGCTGTCAGTGAGAATACATATAGTCTCACCTTGGATCACTGATCTTCCCACACAGATTGTATTGCATCTGTATTGTATTTGGAGTGCATCCTCCAAAGTTCTGACAGTTTAGAGGGTTTCCTCTCATTCTTAGTTGAGGCTGTCATTCAACAGGCATCCAGTTTTGGCTTTCCTTCATAAACCAAGCAGATCTGGTCATTAACAAAGCTTCGTCTTTTTTCTCACACTGCAAGTGGTCACATAGTTCCTCACTTGTAGTCATAGTTCTGAGCTGAGGGAGTGGCACTGGTAATAAATGGAGATATATGGCTTATGCAGTTTTTTTGGACCCTCTGGCCTTCCCCTGCCTGATCCTGATGGTGCCACATTAACCTTATGATAGACAGCTGGTGGGCCTACCCAACCACATGACCTGGTGGATGTGACAAGACCCAGCGCATGACAGGCAGATCTGGTGACATGATCATTTGACCTCAAATGTTGTTATTCTGTGAAAGTACTGCATGTTTTAAATATAACTGCACAAAAATACTGTGGCCAATATTGTAAATAATATCCATTATTTCTAGAAAGACACAGACAGCCATATGGAAACATTCACAGTAATAGCCAAAGTCCAGGAGGTCCAGGTGAACAGTGAAATGGTTGAAACAAAATCAGTAGCAGTAAGGATGGAAAAAAATAAAATAATTAGAACATGTCTGAAGTATCAATAGCACTGATACTGAAAATTTCACATGCTACTCAATGCTTCTAATAAGTCACAAATAGATATGTAAAAAACATTGTAACTAACAGGGTAGTACATAAAAAATGGCTTCAGTCAGGGATGTAATTGAGACAAGATCAACCTCAAAAGCCCCCCTTTTCAAACCTAGAAACCCTGGCTAAGGAACTTAAAGGTTACATAAATTTTTGTATAAATTTAACACATAATTAGTTACTATTTGCTCAAGATTTTGGCCAAATGACACTACTCTCCTCATCTATTTTCCACATCTACTGAGTAAAAATGAGAATAGTAATCAATTTAATGTTCCTGCTTTGAAAATTACCTTTCTTTTATGAGTACCATTTGTGCAAAGTACTGGGGTTTATTCAAATACTTTTTGGTGCTGAAGGGAAACATAACACAAACACAAACAAACAAGAAACCAGCAATACTTTCTTTATGACTGTTTTGGTTATGTATTGTTGCATAATAAATCATCTTAAAACTTGGCGGGCTAAAATGAGAATTTAATTTTCATTTGTTTTCTCTTTCATGTCGTTGTATCAATAGTCAGATTTCTGGTGGGGCTGCCGTCATCTGACATCTAGACAAAGCTGAATGTCCAGGAAGGTTTACTCATTGGCTGTCATCTTCTGTGGACGACTTTTGTCAGCTTAGCTGGAGCTGTTGACTGCAGTCCCCATATACATAGTCTCTTTTTGTGACCTGAGCTTCTGAGAGCCCAGATGATGGGTGATAAGGGAAAGTCTACCAAGAGCAAGTATTTCAAGCAACAGTGAAGTGAAGCTACCAGTTTTGTTAAGAGTTATATAAAAATTGCACAGTTTACAGTTTAGCTTTATTCAATCTATTGGTCAAAGGATTCCTAGGGCCTGCCCAAGGGAGTGGAGAAGTAAACTTCTTGTCTAATAAGGAATGTTAGGGTCACACCTCCGAAAGTGCCTGTAAAATCCAAGCACTGTGGCATCATCTTAGGAATATAATTTGCCACAATAATTTAATTCAATAAAATCTGTGATGAACAGTACTTATTTGAAATGAGCTTATTTCATGCAGGAAGCAAGATTTATGACTTTTGCAAACTTTCTGACAGAAGAATTTTCTAGTATGAATTTTGACAATGTGTCAGGAAATTGTCAAATTATAATCAAAACAGCACTAACTGAGAAATCAATAAACTACAGTTTTCTTTAAAGCAAGTTTGTGGAATTTTATTTCAAAACCAGCTCCTTGTTTAGAACTTATCGTGCATGTTCTCTGAATGAAGCTAAGCTCCTAAATGACAATACACCTCAGGTTGCCCAGGGTGAACAAATCATTCTGTGAGTAGAGAATGGAGAAGGTTCGCTTCTTCAGAGAAAGATGATAAATCACTAAAAATGTAAAATGTTGTGGTTACAAAGGAAGATTTCCCAACACACAGTTTACACTTCTTAAAAATGTAGATAGCTATCTATGTCAATACATCCTAAGAAGCAATAAATAATAGCATTTTTCTAGTTACCACATTCATTATGCCTTCTTTGTTTAAAAATGCTTTTTTTGGACTTACAGCTACTTGAGGGTAACTAAATGTTTAGTTCTTGTTACTGATTAAACCAATCACAAGCTGATCTGACAAATTATATTTTGGATTGAACTATGAATTTATGGCTGTATTTATGTATTATAAAATTCTGTTTTAGCACATGGTAGACCACAATTTAAGAAAGCCCTATCCCAGCAAAACTTGGCATAAAATTAATAAGATGAATTTCAACAACAGTGTATTGCTAGCTCAACATTCTTTTTCAAAATAAATCATAAAGGACTGGATATGAGGGATGGTTAAGAACAACTTGTGAAAAAGCTGCTGAAAAATTTCGCTAAAACAAAACAAAAAGGTGTAGAAAAATTAAAAATTGAAATCTTATACTCCATATGAAGGACAGTATGTTATTTACTATGATACAAGCCACTGAACCTTACGTGCATAGCTTAGAAAAAATTAGGATAACTAGGATAAAACAGTAGTACAATATAATGAACATAGATGCATAGACTTATGCAAATGAAAAAAATGAAATGATAAAATAAAACAATAGAAATAGGACTTTCTTTCTGGCAATAATAGAGTAGCTGATGTCACTGAGTTACCATTCTGTGGCAAATAACTATATACATTTGTGTGTGTTGTGTGTTGTGTGTTGTGTGTGTGTGGTATGTGTATTGGGTGTATGTGTGTGATGTGTGGTGCATGCGTGGTGTGTGTATTGTGTGTGTGGTATGTGTATTGGGTGTATGTGTGTGATGTGTGGTGCATGTGTGGTCTGTGTGTGCTGTGTGTAGTGTGTGGGGGTGTGTGAGGGGGGTTGTGTGGTGCATGTGTGGTCTGTGTGTGGTGTGTGTGTGTGCTGTGTGTAGTGTGTGGGTGTGTGTGGGGGGGGTTGTGCGGTGCATGTGTGGTCTGTGTATGTGGTGTGTGTGTGTGTGTGTGTGTGATGTGTGGTGTGTGTATGTGGGGTGTGTGTGTGGTGTGTGGTGCATGTGTGGTATGTGTATGTGGTGTCTGTGTGTGTCTATGCCTCACAACTGTCTGAGGTCACTGAGTAGCAGTGATTGCTCAGATCCTGAGAGCTGGGGTGCACATCAGGCAATCCCACATTCATTCTTACTTCCTCATACAGGACATTTTCAAAATTCTGGTGTAAGGAAACAGAATATAGACAGAAAATAGCCATATTTTTTGTTAAGAAAACACAGATTAAAGTTTGGGTTTGGTGTATCTATACATTTATAACTATACATATACATCATATATATATACATACATATATATCTCTTTAGTGCCTCTTATAAAACTAAAAATTGATTACATTATTAAAAGGTAATATATAGACTGTAGGATAATATTTAAAAATAAACATATCCTACATCAAGCACACGAAGTAAATTCAGTGTGAGTTCAAAATGACTTACTTTTCTTCCAGAGGCTTAAGAAATCTGGACCCCCCTGGGTTACTCACAGAGATAGGCTTT
>CAUYPK010152466.1:0-24570 GCA_963574355.1 Loris lydekkerianus
TTCTCTGCTTTTGTGCCAGTACCATGCTGTTTTGATCACTATTGATTTATAGTAGAGTCTCAGGTCTGGTAGCGTGATTCCTCCTGCTTTGTTTTTATTGCTGAGTAATGTTTTGGCTATTCGAGGTTTTTTTCTGATCCATATAAAACGAAGTATTATTTTTTCAAGATCTTTAAAGTATGACAATGGACACTCTTATCTCTTATTGAAAAGGTCGAGGGATGGAGCTTCTGGAAGGAGACCATGATCATCACCTCTTGTTGCATTTCCCCTCTCTCTGGCCCAAGAGCATTTGAGAGGTTGGTGAGATCAACTTCAGATCCACTTTATCAAATGGGTGAAATCTACTGGATCTAGACTCAGTGTAATTAATTCGTTTTAGTTGATTTATTGGGGATCCTTTCCTTTAGTGCCTAAGTTCAGTTACCAGGTAGAATAGAGACACTGGTAGGGTCTAGACCAGCATCATCAGAAGGTATTGGTTTAAGTTGGTTTAAGTAACATCAGATTTTGCCCATGTCTCCAATTCTTGGGCATAAGCTCCTTCCCCCCTCCACCCCCAAGAACCTATTATTCCTTGAGCTGCTTACTAGTTATTCCCCGTCATTTACTGGGCTAACTAACCCTCTCAGGTATGTGGTGGGTAATCCAAACAAAGAAGTGGGGGCACATGTCTTTCTCTGCTGTAAGTGGGATGAACATCTTGATTTCTGGGCTACCTTCAAAGTCTGTGAATGCCAACATGTTTGTCTGTATTATTCTTGGCAATATTGGTCCTGGAGAGAGTATTTCTTGGATGAATGCTGCAGTGCAGGAAATGAAGGTTTCTGGCCAATGTGGTACCATTCCAAGGAGTTCTGCCTTTCGGGGAGAGGCTTTCTGTGAAATGCACTATGCCATTGTTTTGAGAGACATTTATCAGCAATTCAAGGAGACCAATTATGACCAAGTGACTGGAAGTAGAGTTTAAGAGAAGACAAGAGAACCTAATAGATTTCCCTCCATATCCACACCATTTGCAAAAACACTTCAGAACTTAAAATTGGGGACCTTGTGTATCAATTTTCCACAGAAGAAAAAGGGCACAAGTTTAACTTAGGTTTGTTCCAAATTGTTGTTTCTTTGATTCACAGGTCTTCTTTAGATCTCCCTGGGGGAGAACTTAATACAACTTGCTAACTTGTGGTGAGGTTTTGAGCAGAAATGATTTTGGAGAAGGCAGCAATTTTCTATTGTTGTTTCCTGTAGTAGAGCCCAAAGGAAAGGCCGGAACATCAAAATGGAAGAGACTGATGCACACCAGGGCATGTTGCCGTGCTTCCCCAAGTCATCCTCTGAGGCCTCCCTCAGGGCTTCTTGAAGGAAGGTTGGGCAGGGTTGACATTTACTCCCTGGCTGCTCCGTCATCTCCAGATCTCAGCTCACCACAGGGAAGAGACTTTAGGTCATAACTCCTCACCTTCAGACTAACGCAGTGAATCGACCTAAATAGTACTTTTTTGGGTCAACATTTATTGATGCCAGTTGTATAAAAATACAAGCACACAAATTGTCTTCTCCCTCAGTGGTGGCATGTTTTGGGTTTTGAAGGTCAGTCACACGTTGGTACCCAGCTCTGCTTCAGGAAGTAGAAGGTCCCTTCCCTCACAGCAGCCACGAGAGGGCTCATCTTTTAAAAGAACCCTGTGGTGGGCCATAGGTTCTTTTGCATGGTGCTGCATCTGGGGTGCTTTTTCTTGTTCAGGACAAGCTTTCATGAGTTAAACTCTGTCCCAGTGGTTCTCTTGTCTCCTCAGAGTGTCTTTCCACTCAGTGGCCTCCGATGATGATGACTGTGCCTGCACAGGAAAGCTTTTGGCTGAGGCTGAGTAAGCTCACTCTAAGACAGATGTCCCATCTGTAGAAATGTAATAGAAAATCCTCTCTGGGCCTCATCAGCCCCAGGTTGATGATGTGATTCAACTTCAGGTGCTTTAGCTGCAATGCAAACTTTTTCATCTATTACTTTGAAGATGGAATGATGGTTTCAAATTGGGTTTAGGAAGTTGATGAAAACCAGTGTCTGTCTCATTGCTTCCAGTAGACTGAACATTTTTATTCCTATTAGCCCAAGAAGAGGCTTCGTTTTTCTTTCTTAAGCCCATTTTTGGCTAAAATTTTCCAGCTAGTCACTATTGCTTCCCTTTCTTTGAGGTCCACAGCACTAAATCCTTTAGTTGCTGTGATGGGTTGTGGCTATTCCTAAACTTTTCCTGTCCTACTTTGCCCTCCCACTTTCCTCACTATGTGCTGAGATGGAGCCCTCAGGTGCATTTGATCAGCATCTACACTTACAATGTGAGTCACCAGTCTCTTTTTAAAATGCTGCTTCTCTGACTGTAGCCCCATGAGGTGCATGTTTTCATATAGGTAGGAGCGAGGCTGATGTGCAGCTAGTATGCACAGGGATGCTTATTTGCTAAAATGTTGAAATGTTCTGAACTGATCAGTACATGGCCCTTTCTTGAGACCTTGGGTACCCCCTGCTGCCTTCATTTATTTGGCCTCTTCCTTGAGATTCCCTACAAAGGGGCTCCCTGCAGGGGACCCTGCTTCAGTGCAGTGGCATCTGGAAGTTCATTCTGATTGGTCATTGCCAACACTAGGTAATTAGTAAATACTTTTTTTTTTTTCTTTTTAAATTAAATCATAGCTGTGTATATTAATGTGATCATGGGGCACCATACACTAGTTTCATAGACCATTTGACACATTTTCATCACACTGGTTAACATAGCCTTTTCTTAGTTTTTGTGCTAAGACATTTACATTCCACATTTACTAAGTTTCACATATACCCTTGTAAGATGCACCGCAGGTGTAATCCCACCAATCCCCCTCCCTCTGCCCACCTCCCCCCTCCCTCCCCTCCTTTTCCCCCTTCCCCTATTCTTAGGTTGTAACTGGGTTACAGCTTTCATGTGAAAGCCATAAATCAGTTTCATAGTAGGACTGAGTACATTGGATACTTTTTCTTCCATTCTTGGGATACTTCACTAAGAAGAATATGTTCCAGCTCCATCCATGTAAACATAAAAGAGGTTAAGTCTCCATCTTTCTTTAAGGCTGCATAATATTCCATGGTGTACATATACCACAATTTATTATTAGTAAATACTTTGAACCTGGCTCCTGGTTGACTCAAAATGTATTGGCAGAGACCCCTGGTCCTTCATGACTATAATTTCTCTGGAGACTAAAATTTTTGGTTGAGGAGCTTGACTGCTGGGATTAGATATTTGTAGTCTTCTGGGAATGAAGGTGAATGGCGTATTAGAAAATAAAGATCAAATCCATGTCACTCCCATAGCAGCTTTAAAAAGTTTCCCAGACCTAGGCTAAAGTCTTCATGATTTTCCTAATGTGTTCCAAGTTCCTTTTCCCCAATACAGTGTTTGGGGCCAACTTGGCTTGTCAAGGTTTACATGATAGATAATTTCACGTTTAAGAATATTCACCTCCTGTTTTTAAGAAAAAAATAATCCTGATCTTCTTGAGCAATTTTCTCAAAAGCTTTTAAGTTATCACCTCTTTGTTTAGTGTTTTGGTGGGAGGAGATGGATTTTATCAGCTCCCAGGAATTAAGACTTGTCTTTTCAAGTTAAAAAATTTGTCTTCTGTTTGGCATTTAAAGAAATGTGATTCAGTTTGTACCATACACGTAAGCTCTGGAGTGAAATTTTCAGAACCCTGCAAACAAACGAAATGAAGTCACTTTTGTGTGTCAATATGTGGTTTTATGGGTGGGCATGGATGGCGCAGGCCTGTAGCAGGCCCATTCGTTCCTTTTGTGTTTGAAAGCTTCACTCTGAAATGCCTTTAATGGAAGATGTCTGTGTAATGCAGAGGTGGTTGTTCACTGTACCAGCACTGATGTGCTGCATTTTGACCAAATGACTAACTTTGCAAATAGACTGTTTATGTCGAGTAGGAGCAGAGCTTCTCCACCAAAGTGCATTTTTAACGATCGACTTTAAAAGTAAGTGGGTTTAGAAGTAGCTGCCCAGAAATCTGATTGGCTGGCACCAAAGCCACTTCCCCTAATTACCCAATAAACCATAAGGGCTTTGTTGGCACATTTGTTCAAGTTTGTCATCTCACACCAGCTGCCACCCAGCATTCTAAGTCCACTTCTAATAGCCTCTTTCAAATCTTTGTGGAGAAATTTGGTGCCTACATACCTTTGAAATATCTTTGCAGAGAAATTTGGTATTGATGCAATGTAAATTTCATAAAGAAATGTAATTTCATAAAAAATAGTAATGTTTTCCCTGTATAGTTAAAATTATAAAAGTCATGATCTGGACTAAGCTGTCATATCAAGTTAAAAAATATTTTACTTCTTAGTACATTTAGGATTCGCACGAAAAATACAGCTATAATCTAACCTAAAAGTTACAAATGCAAATTCCAGCTTGAAAACAACTCTTGACACTTTTGGAAATAAAGTGCTTTAAAAAAATGAAAGAAATAAAAAGAAAGTTAAATTGTGTCCTGAAGGTGGGAAGTAAACTTCTAAGTTTCTAAAGTAAAAACAAAGAAACAAACAAAAAAAGCAAAACTACAATGTAAGAAATCAGAAAAGTAACTTATACGCTGAGTACAAATTCTGTGTGAAACATTTCAATCATGGCATAGATCTTGGGTATCCTAGATGATTCTTCCACCATTTTCTGAGGAGAAGGAGGAAACTGTTGAAACTATAGTGAGTATAGTACATTTAGGAAAAGCATTTTCTTTAATAACATTACAGAGAGTTTGGATCTTTTACTTCTACCTTTGTATCTTTCTACTAAGATGCAGGTGTGTTTTTTATTGACTGGAAGGTGAGTCAAGGCATTGTCTGTGATCTCTGCCGTTTGTTGTTGACATCTAGAGTAATTCAACTATTTCTCAGACTATGGTGGCACTCTCCACATTATCATGTAACTAAGTGTGACACAGGAACAGTGACATATTGAATAAAGAACGTGCCCATCCACTGAAAGGCCAAAAGAAACCAGCTATTACGATGGCTGTGCAGGCCTTCCAGAAGAGAGCAGCTTCTCGCTCAAGAAACTCTCATACAATGAATCTTTGTGCTGTTGTAATATAAAAGCCTAGCATTTCTCCAGCAGAATGTTGACTCTAGGGGGAGGAGAATATTGGCAATAGGCTAAAATGCAATAGAAGGAATTAAATGCACTCGACAGTAATTGGCTGAAGAAAATTCAGGAGATGTGATAGCAACAGAGCACAACAAAATAACACAATTAAGGACACATTAGCCATATGTCTATTATATTGAGAATGCAGCCATGGTAAGTGACCAGGTGATGACCTTCAACCTACACTGGGCGATGTGTAACCAAGTCCATGTTGGTTTTGAAATTAAAGGTAGAAAATGAGATTAAAAAATATGGAGCACCGGATGGTAGTGATCTGCAACTTGGAGCTGACGTGAAGGCTTGATGAGCAAAGGCTCACAAGGGTGAAGTGCTAGAAAACACAGTTCAGGGATAGCCTATGAGTAAGTGAAATTAAACAGTTTTTATTAGGTCTAAACATGACCTTTGTCTTCTGCACTTAACATCAGCAAATATTTATATAAGAATAAGACTGCCCTTTTATTCAAGGGTGAACACACTTCCACGGGCATCTTGTGCATGCTTCAATTGCAGCCCCGATCAAATGGTTCTGTGATTGCTGGTTTTCATCACTCTCTCCTGACCAGCTTCTGGTCGCCTCTCTTAGGCAGGCACTGTGTCCTCAGAACCCAGCCCAGTGCCAAGCACACAGTGCTCACTGAATGAGCAGTTCTTATGATGACTCTGCTTCTGAGACTGGGTTTGTCCAGAAAGGCTGATGGACTGGCTCTTTAGGGGTCTTTCCTATACCTCACGTGCATTGAGCTTCTCTTTCATGGGCTTATCCTAAGGCAGGCTTGGTATTGCACCGTGTGGCTGTCTCCTTCGCCCTTTAGCTTTGCACTTGTTCTGTGGTTATTGGCAAATTGTCCACAAGCTGGAGGAAATAAATGGTGAGGAGGTAGAAGGAGGCAAGGATAAATGAAGCTGTTTAAATTGCAGCAATAAAATGCAACAAATATCCTGTTAGTAGTGTCAGAGTGAAGAATTATTAGTGTATTTATAAACATGTTTATGGATTAGAGGTTAGATGAGTCCTCTAGAAAAATTAAGAATATAGATACATATACAAGCCTATTTAAGCTGCCTTAATTTAGGGCAGACTTGTAGGTGTTCTGTGCGTGTGACCCACATACTTCTGTCTCAGTGTTAACACATGCATTCTAGTGGTCAAACTTTGTGGCCGTGATCTGCTCTGTCTGCAGAAGGAATATAGGCTTTTATAGCTTCTCTCCTAGGTGCCTGGTGTGCCTCAAAATTTTATACTTGGTTTTTGAATATGCAAATATTGAGTTCTAGGCAAAACCATTTTCATGTTGTATTTTGATTTGGTTTGTTTTCTTTTGTAGAAAGGTATAGTCAGAAAGTTTGCATCCGTATAGTTTACTTCATTGGAATGCAGTCTGGGGTTTGGTAACGTGGCTTGACACCTTCTGGGGCTGCCATGAGCCCAAGGCTGGGAGACAGGCTTCTGAAGCAAATGCATTGTATTTGGGTTCCAGCTCCTTTCCTGACTGAGCAATCACAGGCAAGCTACCCTGCTTTTCTAAGCCTCAGTTCTTTCATTTGTGAACATGGCATAGTATACCTGCATTCTTGTAGTGAAAATCGAATAAAACAATAAAAAGTACCATAGAGGGGTTCATCGAGGTTGGATCACAGCAGTAGAACACTTCTTTCTCCCTTTTAGCATTTGTCTGCACAATTATTTAATGGGAACGATATCATTTTACCTTGTTACCTTACTTTCTCTGTGACAATATTAGCTCTATAATATTACTAGGTAATATTGTTTATTACAGATACTGATTTATTTTGTTCTAGCACTTCTTCAGGCCCAATTCAATGCATTTAAAGTAAATGAAGTTTGATTATGTCCGAGTGAGGCTCCTGTTCCTGCTGATTATATATCAGACGTGCAGGCAGGATGGAAAGATTAACGAGGATGGGAAGCTGCAGATAGCAGGGAACGTCTGCTGCCAGGGCTTTGATTCTGGTGCAATCACAGCAACAACAATAATATTAATAATATTTCTCTCTTTCTTATTTCTCCCTTTGCCTTTTAAGACAAAGGCATTCCCTAAGTCCTGTTATAGAAAAAATATAGAAGCTTCCTTCCAGTCTCTCTGGCTTTGTCTTTCTCTCTCCTTTTTTTCTTTTTTTGAGATAGGGCCTATCGTCTCACTCGGGCCCGAGTGCTGTGGTGTCATAGCTGCTCACTGTGATCTCAAACTCCTGGGTTCAAGTGATCCTCTAGCTAATTATTTATTTTTTTTTTGTAGAGATGGGTGTCTTGTTATGTTCCATAGATTAGTCTCAGACTCCCAGCCTCAAACGATACTCCTGCCTCAGTCTCCCAAAGTGCTAGGATTCCAGGCACTAGTCTTCCACCATCTCGGTACCAGATGAAGATATGAGAGGAGGGGCCAGGGAAGGGAAAGGTACCATCTTGGAATCTTTCTATTTTAAGGGACAGAAGTAGCATTGGAAGGGTGGGGAATGTGTGGCCTTGGGGCCACATGTGGCCTTCTGGATTCTTGAGCAAGGCCTTTCGACTGAATCCAAATTTTGCAGAACAAATCTTTTTTTTTTTTGAGACAGAGTCTCACTATGTCACCCTAGGTAGAGCCATGGTGTCACAGCTCACAGCTCAAACTCTTGGGCTTAAGCAATTCTCTTGCCTCAGCCTCCTATGTAGCTATGTAGCTGGGACTACAAGCCCCTGCCACAATGCCGGCTTTTTTTTTTTTTTTTTTTTTTTTTTTAATTGTAGTTGTTATTGTTGTCTAGCAGGACGGGCTGGGCACAAACCTGCCAACCTTGGTGTATGTGGCCGGTGCCGTAGCCACTGAGCTATGGGCGCTGAGCCAGAACAAATCCTTTTAATAAAGAATTTGTTAACTAAACTCAGTCTGGGTTAATGCAGAGAATTGTAGTCTAGCTTTGGGGTAAAGGTAAGGGATTTGAAAGAAGAATTTCATATACAGTAGAGGAGTTTCCTTTTTCTACTGAGAAATTACAGTTCATATGATTGTGTATATATTTTTTTAGCCTCTGGAAGAATTCTAGCTGTGCTGGGACTTTCTGATGCTTAGAATTTATCCATTAAATTGGGTGGAAGGGTCATAAAGCATTCTGTAGAAACCCGCGCTGATATATCACTCTTGAAAGGTGTTAATTTGGTTCTCCAGCTCTGATTTGTTTAGTAGAACATATTAATTGCTTGGTGGACAGAATTAAACCATTTTAGGCTTCAAAAAATTGGAAGCTCTGAAAAATAAATAGCTTGATCGTTGCAGAACATTCATTCTGATTACAGCAGCTTGTTTGATCAAAGGCAGTATAAGTTTATTCTCTCTTAGAATTCTTAATAATTACTTTAAAAATAGGATTTGATACTGATAAAGTAGTTCAAATGAAATACAGTTTCTTTCAATAGCTAAGTCAAAATTATAGGAATGAAAATACTGTCTCTACCCTTGGGCCATTATCACATGCAAGTGTAGTGGTCAAGAAGAAGGAAGATGTTCTGGTTCAAACCATGCATCAGCTGAATATTACAATTACTAATTTTTAATACTGACACCTGCCATTTGTTGAATTTTTTTCCTTCTTTATGCCTGCTCCGCACCCTGTGAGATTTACGTGCATCAACTCATTTAATCCCCACGAGACTAACCCCCCCCCCCCACACGATTCTCATAATATGAGTGCAAGAATTGGGGGTGACTGGTCTCTCCAATCCCAAGCCTGAACTTTCACCCCCCTGACCTCACTGCCTGGAGTCACTAACTGCAGCCTCCCTGGCAGCCTCTCAATTGACTGTCGAAAGTAAGAATTCTATATTTGTCACCCAACTTTCTGTCTCCATCCACTTGTGCTGCTTTGACAAAATACCTGAGACTGAGTAATGTATAAAGAACAGAACTTTATTTTCTCATGGATCAGAAGGCTGGGAAGTCCATGATCGAGGAGCTAGTACTTAGTGTCTGGCTGCATGATTACACGGCTGATGGCGTGAACACCGTGTCCCCACCTGCAGGGAGGGGCGGAAGGGGATGAACCCACCCCCACAAGCCCCTTTAAAAGGCCCTAATCTCATCTGTGAGAGTTCTGCCCCCCGTGACTTATTCACCTCTTGAAGGTTCCACCTCTTAATGCAGTTAGTTAAGTTTCAACATAAGAATTTTGGAGGACTCGTTTAGGTCAAGGCTTTTTTCTTTAGACAGAATTTTAAAATACTTTGAATGTACTATTGGAGTATAGAAAATGTTGCCTATCTTGACCTGGGTGTGGTTCTGCAGGAGAATTGTGTAAAAACACGCAGAGCTGTGCACTTCAGACTTGGGTGCTTTATTGTATGTAAACTAAAAATTAAAAACAAACCCGGAAGCCTACTAATTTACTGTGCTCAGTCTATCATTTATTTGACAATCACTAGTGTCCAGCCTGTGCTTGGCTTGCCATTGCCTGCAGAGGGGCCTTTCTCGAAGTCTTGCCATCGAATGAACTAGCTTGACCACCCTGAGACTGCAGGAGAGACGCACAATGAGGCACTGGCAACTGGGGACGCTCTTGCTCAGCCTGCGCTGGGCGCTGCTATGTTCTCGCTCTTTTTCCTTTTCCAAGGAATAGGATGGCATGGACTCATAGTCAGAGTTAGTCTTCATTTCTGCAGTGTCCTATCTCTGAGAAATAGGATACAATTTCTGATAAGAGAGAAATTCAAAGGGATGTGTTTCTTTTATGACATGTCCTTTCTGCCTCCACCCCCTGGACTCTGTCCCAGCAAGCTTCAGGACTTGCTGTCTTCCATAGCAAGAGAAAGGAGAGCTTGGGAGAGTCTTAGGTAGCATTTCTTCTTTCCTTTTATAAAAAAAATTAAGACATAAAAATTGGAAGGCCAGATACAGTGGCTCATACCTGTAACCCCAGTCTTTTGGGAGACCAAGCTGGGAGGATCCCTTGAAGCCAGAAGTTCAAGAACAGGCTGGGCAACATAATGCCACCATCTCTATAAAAAATTAAAAAATTAGCCCTGTGTGGTGGTGTACATCTGTAGTTCCAGCTATGTGGGAGGCTGAGGTTGGAAGATGTCTTGACTCACAAGTTGGAGGTTACAATGATCTATGATCAAACTATCGCACTCCGTCCTGGGTGACAGAGTGAGACCTTATCTCTGAAAAAGAAAATAAAATTGAAAAAAAAAAAAGATAAAACTCTGAGATTACAAAATTGGCATGGTTTTCACTTTTCAAAGGAATTTAAGGGTTCGTAAATATTTGGATCTCTAGCGCAATTGCATATTTGATTGATTATAAATTTCTTAACAGAGATGAGGGGCCAGGGAACGGCAGAGCTGAAGTTTTGACAGCTTCTGTTAGCTAATATTGAGTTAGATATGAAGACAAGAAAGTATCCCTGAATGAAATTGTCCTTCTGTGGGGAAGTCTGACTTCTTGAATAAAAATTCCAATTGATACCAAATGTTTAGGAATCTCTCATTTTACGGGGATATAAATGTATTGTGCTGGATGGTTAGAAGGAAGAATCATGAATTCATTCCCTAGATTGTAATTATAAAGGACATCTCATGATGCAGTTTCCCCTTTTGTAGACTGAGGGTAGTAAGCGCAGTTCCTACTTCACAGGGCCGTCTGATGACAGCATGAAATAATGTCTAGCAACGGTTCTCAACCTGTGGGTGGCGACCCCTTTGTAACAATAAAAATACATCGCGGCATTAGGAAGGCTGAGAACCACTGGTCTACAGCGTTTAGAACAGAGCCCATAGACTTGGTGCTCAATAATATTAGCTATTATTGCTAATATTCCATTATTTGAAAATGCCAGTTAACAGTGAGTTGATGTAGTTTGCTTGTGCCTGAGATATTATGTGTTTCTTTAAGGGGACTAAGAATTTGAAGAATGATGTAAGGTTATATGAATGATATAAAGATGAACTAGACAAGTATTATTTAGCTAATGTTTCAACTTACTAAAGTCTTAGTCGCTGGATTTGTTGGCGCATTTTCCTTTTCTTTTGTCGTAGGGAATGAGGGGGGCAGAGGAGAGATAAGAACTTACAGTATTAAACCCTACAACTTCAATACAACTTTACAAATAAAAAACATTTGGAATCCAGAAAGGTTTTACCATTGTCTGACTTAAGTAAGGTGCCCACAGATTTGCCTCCGTGAACTTTGTTTGTAAATGGGTAAAATGATGACTTTAAAACCATTGAGGATGTTTTAACAAAATAATCAATTACTCTTGGTGACGTGCTTGGGGAATTATGAATGCCTTTCAAATGTAAAAAAGCAAAATGAAAGAATCTGAGTAAACAATGTCCCATTTATTTACAAATTAGTCAATTTTATGAGGCTCCTTTGGTCCTCTGAACACCAAAAGGGTAATGTTGTCTCTCCTGGTTTGGCAAAATAGAAAAATGTGTTGTTCAAAATCCTAGTTGTGTAAGTTGGGAGAAAAAAAATGACATTTATCATTTAATTAGTTCTTTCGACTCAGCATCCAAAATTACAGTCCAAATTTTCTAATAAGCAGAAGAATGTGAGCAAATGATAACATCTTGCTATTAATAAAAAAAAAAAAAAACCTAAGGGATACCAGCAGCTTGCATTTCAATTTAATTATGAGCAGCGTGTTTCTGATATGTTTGTATTAATGTACAAGGGCCTCTCCGATGCTTCCTTATTTTATTCATGGTATAGGCGTGTCTGATATAAAAGCACCAAAACTATAGATTGGAAAATCAAACATAATTTGGCTGTTGTTTCTTGTCCAGTGTTTTTAGTGAGGGGTGTTAGTCTGTAAGGCTCCTTTAAGATTTAAAAATATGATTCTCTGACTCTACTGCCCATGCACAGGGTATCAAGAGTAGGGGCAAAGTGAATGGATGGTGCTGGGTGATTGGTATTTAAGTCAATTATCTTAGAAGGGAAATAAAATCTTATTAAGGATTCTTGTCTGGATGATATTTAAAGACATGGAAGGAATTAACTTAATACAAAGGTAGATCTGTATAAAATTCATTAGATTCTGAAAGATTTTAATTAAAAATATTTAGGGCTTCTTTTTGTTGTCACATGGAGTGCTTTTTAGGGTAGCACAGCGTGATCGAGAGAGAGTCTCTTTGTGTGTTTTGGTGCCAATACAAGCCATCAGGAACAGCAGGAAAAACGGGTAACATTTTGTAGAATAATCCAGTGTCTAACCACATGGTTTAATACTCCACTTTCCTCCCAGGACTTTGAATTGATTCCTCCTTTTGACATCTGAGCAGCTGACGTGCTCCCACAGACTTCCCACGTGAGGACCCACAGTGGCCCAGCTTTCTAGCTCTGATGCTGCCGCCAGGTTCTCACATGAAGCCTGGCATACACCAGTGTCTCTGAGGCTCTGATATGCCCTGCCCTATTTCTGCTAAGTCATGCCAGACTAAGGAATGAGGCTTGACTTGGATATTTGGAGTCTCTACATTATAGAGACACATTCGGGCATCACTAGTGGTAACAGATAGCTCAGTAGCATCCAACAGAAAACATTGCTTATGGAGTCAGGGTTGGGGGGCTTCCCTCCAAGCTTCACTTCACTTATCTTTTGATACCATCCATCTTGCACAATGGTTCAAGTCTTACTGTGGCCGAGGAAGAGCAGAGATGGAGGATCTGGCTCTAGTAAGAAATGCTGCAGCTCAGAAATGACATTCCCACTGCTCCTTGGCTAGAGCTACTCACACTGTCCCACAGAAGCACATGGGAGTTAGGGGCAGTCATTTTCCCATATTCCAAAAGCAGAGCAGAGCTGGGTTTGGTCTCCACCTCAGCAGTCTTCATTTTTAAGTAACACTGTGAATTCTCCAAAGTGCACTTTATACATTGCCTGGGAACCATCCAGACTTCTGTGGACATTTTCTCTGACATATCTATGTCCAAAACATATAGACAGTCACACGCCACTGACTCATCTTTGATATAGCAGCTATTTTAAATGGATTTTGTAATTGATACTGGATTTCCACTCCTCTAATTATATTATATACATCTGCAATTTCTTACATGGCTGTGACCATGGTTGAATCTGTGAGATGAGTCGCTTCACCTGGGAACAGCAGCCACATGATGTTAGGAGGCTCAGTGGAGAGCTGAGCCAGTTCTTGGTGTCATTTGGTGTCCTAATGCAATGGACCCATCTTTTGGCACAGCTCAGCCTCAGGAATCTCAGGATGTCATGTGACCATGAGTTGAGTTCCTCACCCTTCCTTCTTTTTATTGGAGTTGATGAATAGAATGGTTTTCTAGACTTTTCAGGTAGGGTGAACGAGGCGGGCTGCTCTGCCAGTAGCTAGGAGGTCACTTTGTCTGGCTGTCCAGAGACATGTGGGTTTCAACTCCTGTGCCTAGATCCACAATGTGAAATTTGTAAATTGGAGAGACTCTTGCTGGCAAATGGAAGTTTTGCTCTTCTAATTTTTTATAACTTTTGGGGTATAATAAAGGTCATCCAATTTTTCAGATTCATCCATCTAAACTTCTTTGGTCCATCTGTTTTTGTCCTGGCATGCACAGTAGTAAATGCTTCATTTCAGAGCTGCTTCGCTGCTCTTCCAGAACAGAGAAAAGAGAGCTCTCAGAATTATTATTAATTTCTAAATAAAATGGGCCAGGTCTTATGCTCTCCTAAAAATGGAAACAGTTTTTTTTCACAAACCATACAGGGGGTAAGATTTGAGTGTGGTTTGTGGGAGAGTGGCTGTCAAACTCTTTGCATGAAAAGGCAATTAACTGTTTGCTAAGCTGGCAGTGAGGCCCAGGAGAAGAGGAGGAGCAGGAGATGAGAGGGTCAGGTTGTGATTCCCTTCGGCAGTCCATGTGGCTCTTTCCTGGCAGAGCGCCCCTTGATGTCAAAGTGAGCTGTGCGCGCCAGGAACGAGGTAGTGTGAGGAGAATTAGATACTGGGTCTGAGTGGTTTGCATTTTTCTTTCTTTTCCTCTTCTCTATTTTTGTTTTTTTACAAAGACAATTTTGGACATAAAGGCACTTCTCTTTCTGCATAGTATAAGCCTGACAGAAATATTTTCAAGATGCTGCATTAAGCCCCAGGGATAACATTTTTGAATATGGAACAAAATTCAAAGTTGAAGTTGAAAAGGGACATATTGAGCCGGGGTTACTATTATTACAACAATTTGGGTGAGTTGGAGCCAAGTTTTTTGGCTCAAATTTGTGAGTTGAGCTGGTCATTTGGAACCAGCGGGAGAAACAAGGTCAGAGAGTCTCAAGGTGTTTGTTCTCGTCTCTGCTGTCAACCTGCTCAGTGCCCTTGAGGGGATACTTGGAATCAACTTTTTCACGGGCAGAGTGCGAGTGGGTTAGGGTACGAGAGAAACCCAGAAAGGCACAATGTTTAATCAAGTCTTGATAAGGCTTTGGTGGTGTAGTACACTTTGCACTGTGCCTAATAAATGATTTTTAATCAGAAGGCTGCTTATGAAAGGGCTGAGGAAATATGATAATTAGCACTATGGGACCAGACGTAATTAAGTACAAATGGTGCCTCAAGGTCATCTGGTGGTGACATTTGCTTCCTGGTGGTAATAATTCCAGCCATCTGATAGAATGCTTTCATTTAACTTTCCTGATTATCCTTACTTGCCAAGGAGACAGGGAATAATCATGTTTGAGAAAGAATGTTATGATATATCATAGTATACGGAGCTGTAAGGGTTTAACCTGTATAGAGCTAAGTGCTTTGTAGGTTCTAACTTATTCAATTGTCACAACAGACATATAAATAGTTTAGAAACAAATACATTTTTTACTATTCTCACAAAAATACTTGATTGTTTTTTTCTTTTCAACTAAAAAAAATTATTATTTTGAAATCATTGTGAACTTACAGAAAAGCTTTAAGAATAGTACAGAGTACTATTCTTGATAGTACTGACTGTCAAGAAGATTTCCTGCAATCAAGTACAATCACGTACATTCTCCTCCCTAACCTCTATTGCCAAGGATGGTGCACTGCAGCCGTGGAATGCGCAGACTCTAATCAAGTCTGCTATCCTTTGTAGCAAAAGGATTTAACCTGGGATCATGTCATCATGTCTTCGTAGATGTCTTCAATCTGGAAGAATTCCTCAGTTTTTCTTTGCATATCCTGATCTCAACACTTGTGACTATAGACCAATTATTTTGTAGAAAGTCCGTTAGTTAGTTTTTCTCTGACAATTTCTCATGTTTAGATTCAGATTGTACATTTTGGGTGGAGGAACATCACAGAACTGATGCCGCATTCTCATTGCATTCTGTCAGACAGTACACAATTTTATTTGTCTCCTTGCTGGTAACAATAACTTTAATCCTTAATTAAAATACTGCCCTCTTTGTAATCAGTATTTTGTGCAGAGGAACTTTGAGATTATACAAATATTCTATTCCTCATCGAACTTTCACTGACTAGTTTCAGCATCTATTGACATTTGTTGGTTGAGTTAATTTTTGCTCTTGTGATTACCAAATGGCGATTTTTCTGATTCCGTATTCATCAGATGGCATTGCATGGTAAGGAAAAGCTTTCTCTGCTCCCCATTTTATCTTATTTATGTTGGTACGGACTCATGGATTCTTTTCTTATTTAATGGTTTATAATCCATTACTATTGTTATTTATTTTGATACTCACATGGTCCTACTTTGGCCAGTGAAAGCCTCTTTTGTGTTCTTTTGATGTGTATCCATCCTTCTTTAAGCACTTGCCCATGAGGTGACACAGCGAGATACTCCTGGCTCACTCCCTGCCCAGCCCTGCCATCAGCCGTTTCTGCAAGGAGCCCTGGTTCCTTTTGGTGGAGAAGAGTATTTAGAAATCAGGATCTGGGTGCGAAGTGTGGTCATTACTGTTAGGCTGTCACTGCTTTCAGACTCTCTCCGTGTGCAGAGCTAGGAAATACTTGCAGATAGGTACATGCACACATCACCATACTTATTTCTACAGCGTGGCCCTAAAGTGTGTGTGCAATTTAAAATAGTGCACAATTTAAAGTTGCACACATTGAAACCTTAACGGCTTGGTGCCCATAGCTCAGTGGATAGGGCACTGGCCACATACACCGAGGCTGGGAGTTTTGAACCTGACCCGGGCCAGCTAAAACAACAATGACAACTGCAACAACAACAAAAAATAGCCAGGCATTGTGATGGGCGCCTGTCGTCTCAGCTTCTTGGGAGGCTGAGGCAAGAGAATTGCTTAAGCCCAAGAGTTTAAGGTTGCTGTGAGTTGTGATGTCACAGCACTCTACCCAGGGAGACAGCTTGAGACTGTTTCAAAAAAAAAAAAAAGAAAAGAAACCTTGAATTCACATCAACACGCAAAATTCAAAACCAGCCACACAGAGTTTGTTTCTAGTTTCCTGCTTGGCACCCAGTACCTTCTATACAATTACATATTCGTCCTGTTCTTCTTATAAGCATCCCGTCTCCCCAGTCATCCCCACCCCCATCACGTCACAAATCTCCCCAAGGACCGTGATTCCTGCTGGACTCTGGGGCCAGGCCTCTCTCTTTCCCTACAAAGGGCTCCAAAGCCTTGTGCAGGACTGCTGGGCCCCCCGGGATTCCTACGTTACTCTTTCAGGCCTAATGATTTGAAAATTATATTATTCAGAAAGGGAGGGAAGCAGAGAAGGAAGGAAGGAAAAAAATGGCTGATTTTTATTTAAAGTTGGTGCTGTTTGATTTAATCTGTGAAATTTATTCTTTCTCTGGTTTCCATTGAAAAGTGATCTCCTTTCCATGTATGAGAAATAAGTTTTATTTCCTCTTCAGCAAGTTCAAGTTAGTATAAACAGCCTACTCCGATTAGGATAGGTTTGTGTACATGAAAGTGAGACCCCAAATAATAATGGCTTAGACAAGGTAGAATTTGGGGGCCAATTTATTTATCTATCTTTTACGTTAGCTCTTAGCATTTATAGGTTATGTAAAATACAAAAGCACTATATATTCATTCATTGAATTCTTAATTGTCTTATGTTAAAGAAGAGAGAGTTTAAGCAAGTAATTTAATGTCATACAGTTAGTAAGTGACAGAGTTGGGATTTTATAGACAGCAGCAAACTGTAAAACAAGTTTGACCTGTTTTTGCTGCTGTCTCAGTCTTGGCAACTCTAGTTCCTCAGACAAGTTCAGATATACCTTAAACATCACAGTTGTTCTTAATGTTTTACTCATTGCTTTATATAAATTATGCTTCATTTTAGCTCAGTTGTGCTCAGCCCACTTAAATTAAATTGATACCTAAAAAAAAGGCCAACATATTCATCAAATGTTAATTTTGCACAGCAGCTACATTTTACATAATTTACTCAGACAAAACTGTGGACTGTGAGTTTTCTGTGTCAAGTAGCGTTTTTCTGTAATTCATCAAAGTGTAGTTTTAAGACAGCGAATCATTTAGTAACAGGAACCCAAGCTGAAAGGGGGGCGGAGCAGTTCAGAAAAGGCCAAAATCAGAGGGGAAAAAATTTATATTTAGGAAGCCAAAGCAGGAAGCTCTTGTAGTCATTTTAATTACAGATGTCCATCGACTCCTAACATATTGCTGCAAATGTTATGGGTACTTTTTCTGTAAAATGACTTCATAAATTGGGACCCCAATGTGTGCCTATATACATATTGCATTGTGACATAAGCAAATCACCCCACAGAATTCTTTCCTAAAATAAAGTGTTTTAAAATTTTTGGAAATATGAACTCTGGCTTGATAGCTGACTTCGATACTAGTCTTGGCGTTATCAGCAATGAGGATTTGTTTGGTTCTCTTGTGCCCACTCCCAGCCCATAAGGTGGAAGTGAAACGTGGTACCTGCTGCACTTTGATGAGCTTTGATGGGACTTAGTAGAGAGGGGAGGGCCATTGAAATCGCCTAGGCTAGTGGTTTTCCATCCTTTTTGAAGGTAGTAGGTCTCATTCATCTAAAGAATTCATGCATGAAAACCTTTTATAAAAGTTACAGGAAAAAGATGAGATGAGATCTATTCTAACAGGCTCAGGTCTGGGAGACTGAGACCCGGTCTGTTGGCTTTCCCTTCCCTCCAAAAATCCCTGGGCATTGCAGAACACATCTTGAAAACCATTTGGCTCATATTCTTCATCCTTGTTTTACAGTTGAGGAAAGCAGGACCCAAAGAACACCCCAAATCAATCCTCTAGGAAGTTTTTATTAATCTAGTTCTACTCACTTCCAAATAATAGCATTTACATCTTGGCCTTGCCTAAGTTTCTACAGACCTGTTAAGAGATAGTAGGTATGATCTCTTATTTTGACATCTACCCTATTGAGACTTAATTTGTTTATATTTATGCAGGTTAAGATAAATTGCCCTGTGAAATTTACTGTATTTAGGGATACTGATTTGGGAATTGTTCACAATGCTCGAGTCATCACCTTTGTGAATTACATAACCGAGCATGTTTCTTTTTTTGCACTAGTTGCCAGGAAGTTCAGAACAAAATTGGTGGCTAGTTTTCAGAAAGTATTTAAGACTTCACAGCATTTACTACTTTTTTGACCTCCCTCAATTACTCCATCTTAATTTTTTCCTCCCATTTTCCTTTTAACTTGTTTCCCATGATTTTTTGTTTAAAAACAAAAAAAAAATCTATTTTGAACATCAATTTATATTTTTTTGAGACAGGGTTTTTCTAAGTCACTAGGCTGGAGTTCAATGGCACAATCATAGCTCACTGTAACCTCATGCTTCTGGGCTCAGGGATCTTCCAGCCTCAGCTTTCCTCATAGCGAGGACTAGAGGTGATTCTCCCTTTTTTCTAGAGATGGGGTCTTGCTTTGTTGTCCAGGCTGGGGCCAAACTCCTGACCTTAAGCGTTCCTCGTGCTTTGGCCTCTCAAAGTGCTAGGATTATTGGTGTGAGCCACTGTATCCCACCTAATCCGTTATACCATGTATTATGAGTAATTTTTAAAAATTGATTTTGTAGCACCATATTAGCTCTTCATTAATTAGCAAAATTTCCTTTTGAATTTGAGGGAAAAATGGGATATTATGTATTTTGTTTCTTAATTCTTAATAGATTACTGGCTTCTGACCACTGGCATAAGCTGTTGATCAAGCAATACTAAATTTATTAAACTTACTGCAATAGTCGTTACTTAGAAAGAAGGTGAAGAGTCAGGGGAGAAATTTATAAAATCTTGTTAACTAGATTACAGTATATTAAGGCAGATATTGCCTGTGGCTCAGTGAGTAGGGCGCTGACCCCATATACCGAGGGTGGCGTGGCGGGTTCAAACCTGAGCCTGGCCTAACTGTAACAAAAAATAGCCGGGTATTGTGGTGGGCGACTGTAGTCCCAGCTACTGGGAAGGCTGAGGCAAGAAAATCACCTAAGCCCAGGAGCTGGACGTTGCTGTGAGCTGTGATGCCATGACACTCTACCAAGGGTGATAAAGTGAGACACTGTCTTGGCACACACACACACAAAAAGGCAGATATTTCAAAGTGGGGAACAGATTGGAACTGAGCAAAATTGGTGACATAATAATTTAGTCTTACAGGGTTATTGCTTGCTAATACAGCAAGGTCTTAAAGTGAATCTAGATAATTGATCAATTGCTTAAAAAGGAAGTTCTTGCCTGGAGGAACAAATTTAGTGCTGGTAGAAAAGTTATTTGCCAAAATGAGCCAGCTGCTTCTTCAGATACATTGGTTTTCAGAAATTTCTTATTGCAGTCCATCAAGTTTCTTATTGGTTTAAAAGTCTTAACTTCTTCAGCAAGATTATATGAGTAATTTTTGTATGCATGTTTATAAACAACCTTAATTTACTTTTAGAAAATACATAGGAACGTAAAACATGATTTTTTATTAAGCTCCAGATTTAAGTAGTTAGCTAAGTGCCAAGTGTGATTCTTGCTATTTGGTACGGCTTCAACACAAGCCAGGATGCTCCAGTGTGCACTTGGATATGTTGTGTATTGTGATAAAAAGAAGATGTGATAAATGCAAAGCAATATTCTGTATTGGAGAAGATTTTAGAGACTTTTCAGAGAGTGTGTTAGAAGGCTGCTTATTTCTATTTGGAGCTTGGGTTTTCATTTTTTTTTCTTTCAACATTTGCTCTAAAAGATACATTTTTTTCCTCAGGAAGAACTACTTGTATAATTTATGAAGTTATATTTGATGATCAACCTAAATTTGCTTTTGAAGTTGGCTTATATGTGTGTCTGTCTCAAGTGCCTACATCTACCTACCAGAACATTCTCTTTTGTAAAGTATCACATGAATGGAAAAGCAAACATCTAATGTACTCAATACCAATGTGAAGCCACTAGATGAATTAATACACAGGCACACAAGGGAAAAACTCAATTGTATTCAAGATGGGGGAGGGCGGATGAGGGAGGAGAGGGAGGGGAGGCTGGAAGAGGATTGTTGTGCTGCCACCTAGTGCTTACAATGTAAGGGCACATGGCACACCTCCTACAACAGGGACTTCACCTAACAAATGCAAATATTGTAACCTAGTCATTTGTATCCTCATATTAATCTGAAATTTAAAGAAAGGATAAATCTACTTACTAGTTCTACAGTCTATGCTGTTGTGAATTCGAGCTTGCTAGCTCATGAGAAACTGCAATTGGAAAAGTAAATGTATTTTGTTGATATTAATCAAAGTGACAATATTTCAGTGCAAAAGGGCAGCTAGTGAGCGTAAGTTTTAGAAAACTGCTAGAAAACTTCAGGCTGAAAAATAAATACCACTTAGTCAACAAGATTTTATAGAGTGTGTGCAGGGTGTGTAAAGAGTTTTTCCCTAGACATGTGATTTGTAGCAAATAAGTTATATCACATAGTATCTTTAAGAGGATTTTCAAGTGCCGGGCATGGTGGCTCACGCCTGTAATCCCAGCACTCTGGGAGGCTGAGGTGGGTGGATCCCTGGAGCTCAGGAGTTTGAGACCAGCCTGAGCAAGAGTGGGACCCTATGTCTAAAAACTAGCCAGGTGTTGTGGTGGGAGCATGAAGTCCCAGCTAGTTGGGAGGCAAAAGGATCTCTTGAGCCCAAGAGTTTGAGGTTGCTGTGAGCTGTGATGCCATGGGACTCTACCAGGGGCAAGAAAGTGAGATTCTGTCTCAAAGAAAACAAAAGAGATTTTTCTCCATGTGCACATCCAAGAACAACTGAAAATAATGATTTTAATTAGTCAGTAAATTATAAGCATTGAAAGTGCAACCTTGGACAGGCATGGTGAATCACAGTATTTTGGGAATTTGAGATGGGAGGATTGCTTGTGGCCAGGAGTTTGAGACTAGGCTGGGCAACATAGCAAGACCCTGCCTCTGCAAAAAAAAAAAAAAAAAAAAAAAAGTCTAACTTTATTCAGTGAAAACTGTTCTGAGTGAGAAAAGATTTATCAGTATCCCATTAGCTTTGCTCTCAGACTATGTGAATCAGATATTGCATCTTAGAAGTATTCTGTCCACTGAGCAATGCCAAAAAATTGTTTTCTGAACCCTGGGATCCATAGTGATGCTGATGATGGTAATTCTAAGGCAGCCACCATTTATATGGCCTTACTCTGTGCAAACAATGTGCTAAGCACTTTATATTAGTTATCCTGTTTAATCCAAACATCACCCCTGTGAGGTAGGTTCTATTATTGTCACAAGTTTCCAGGTGAGGAAATAACAGATTAGGGAGTTTATGAGACAGGGTAAGCTAATTGTTCTTAATAACTTCAAGATCTGTGTCATCTAATGCCATTGAGGTTTATTTTTTCACTCAATTCACTGAGAGTTTGGAAGAGGAGCACACTGTCATTGGAGACACAGGCCCTGCTCATCTCATGACTCGTGCCATCCTCAGGGCTCCAGCATCCCCCCCGGCATCTCTGCTCCTGGCTGGAAGCAAAGGTCAGAGAGAGGAGAGAGAAAGAAGGAGGTGGCTCCTGTTGCTGTGTCCGGGCTAACAAACGTCATCTACACTCAGTTTTGACTCACATGGCCACACCTAATTTCAAGGGAGCCTGGTATTTATATGGCTCCAGGAAGAAGAGGAAACAGATGTGACTGGCATTCATTCAGCAACGGCTTGTCAAAGTTTGCAAAGCTACTGGGGGACAGAGTCTTCCTCGGAAAAGACTCGCATGCACCAGGAGAGCAAATGCCTGCTAGTCAGAGTAGCAAAAGTGTGCTGTTTATATTATAATTTGAACTAAGTTAAATTCACTGACACTAAGATGAGAACATTCATGCCGTCTATGAAATGTACTTGAAAGGGTCAAACAGGATTGCAGAAGGGCTTCTTAGTGTGGGCAAGAGTCGTACAAAGAGCAGTCAGCCTTAGACTCTCACACCTTCCACCAGTCCAGAGGTGCAAGGTATTTTATAGAAAGCATTTTGCTGAGTTTCACTCACAGCAAAGGAGACACACATCTTCCTGGAATAATTATAGCGATGCACACATTTGTGAAATCACAAATGGTGAGAAAAATGGGTAGACTTTGCCAACAAAGCTACGATGTATTAATATTTATGTCTGTGTATTAAAATAAGTATGTACATGTGTCTATCAGATTGAACCAAATGCAAAGGCCAATATTTCATTATTGTTGACCTGAAAAAGCCATTTCATATGGTCCAATCTAACACTTATGTGAAGTTAGTGTAGAGATTAACTGGTAATCTGCATATACTTTAGTTTATAACGTGAGCTGGGTCTTTGTAGGGTAGTTTTATTTTGCCTGCAAGAAATCCAAAGTTGCAGTGACTCCTGGATTTTCTGAGAAGTGGTTCTTCCCAGCCTCTGCAGGCTGGGTGCTCAGGAGCATTATTTGTAAATAGTTCCACGAGGGACCTACTGTGGGGGGACTGTGCTCATCGGGCCTTTCATTTCTATGGGGAAGTTTGGCCAGGGTTCCAACAAACCCTCACCTCATTCACTTTAATCACCACCTTAGTCTATTCCAGTTGCTCTAACAAAAGTTCCATAGCCTGGGTGGCTTAAGGAGCAAACATTTATTTCTTACAGTTCTGGAGGCTGGGAAATGTGAGATTAAGATGCTGGCAGATTCTGTGTCTGGCAAGAGCCTGTTTCTTGGTTGAAAAATGGCTGTCATCTTGCTCTGCCCTTATATATGGGAAGGGGCAAGAAAGCTTCTGGGGGGCGTATTTCTTTTTCCATAAGGGCAGTAATCCCATTCATGACATCTCCATCCTCACGACTTATTCACCTCCCTAAGTCCCCACCTCTTAATACTATCATCCTGGGGGCTTAGGATTTTAATGTGTAAATTTTGGTGGGACATAAACCTTTAGTCCATTGTAGTCACTTTAGTGGTTTTGACAGTAGTTATTGAGTGTGGATGCTTTGGAGTAGAACAGCACAAAGATAGCAATGCCTTTGTTTTCTAGTGGAGTATAAGGCTGCAAAGTCCTAAAACATAGAGCAGGGAAGTGTTGACGGAGAGGAGGTCAGAGGCAGTAGGCAGTGGTCCATTTGAGGTCACTGGGGTCCTGTGAGGGGTTGAAGATCTGGTGACTGAATGGAAGAGGGATGTTGAGAAAGGGAAATGGAGTGATGGGGGTGGGCGGGGATGTACTGTACCTTTGTCAGAATTTTGAACAGGGCTGCTTTTGCTTTTCCCTGACTACAGAGTTGGTGGGATAAATTCTGAACATCTCATTATGTGTTAAAGACAAGTTCTGTGCAGACTTCCGGTGTCCTGATGGGCCTGGCCTGCACAGCTCACTGACAGTTGCTTCTAGTTCCGAAAAGCAAAAGAATAGTGTGGAGAGAGGCAAAACGTCTGTGGGAAGGTGCATAATTACTAGCCATATTTCCTCTATTTTCCTGATTTTGTATTTTCCTTCCTATTGTTCTCAAATTATCCTTCATGGTCCTTCATGTATTAAGAGTCCCAATATTATTCATATATATTAAGGTCGAAGAGGTAAAACGGAAAAAATGCTACTGCCTGGGCTCCTCTTAGAAGCAAGTGAAGATCCTCCTGTGGGCCAGGCACGGTGGACACCTATAATCCCAGCACTCTGGAAGGTCGAGGCAGGTGGATTGCTTGAGCTCAGGAGTTCAAGACCAGCCTGAGGAAGAACAAGAGATCCTGTTTCTAAAAATAGCCTCGTGTTGTTGTGGGCATGTGTAGTCCCAGCTACTTGGGAACTACTTGGGAGGCTGAGGCAAGAGAATTGCTTGAGCCCAAGAGTTTGAGGTTGCCATGAGCTGTGACACCACACACTCTACTGCAGGTGACAAAGTGAGACTCTATCTTGGGTGGGGGGGGGAACAAAATTCTCCTTTTGAGGAATATAAAGAGAATCCTTATCCTAAAATTATTACCAAAA
>CAUYPK010152468.1:0-15201 GCA_963574355.1 Loris lydekkerianus
CCGGGCTGGATTCGAACCCCCAGCTTAGGTGTATGTGGCTGGCGCCTTAGCCGCTTGAGCCACAGGTGCCGAGCCAAGGGGCCTTCAATTTTATGTGGGTTTTGGCTTTCATATAGTAATTCAAAAGGATCAAGTCTGGAATGTTGTTTGAGTTCAAAAAGATTAAACATTGCCTATCAAAAATAGTATCTTTTGATTTATGACTATGTTTTTTTAGGAAACAGGTTGGGATATCAGATAAGATCGCTTCCTGCTTCTGAATTTTGGTTGAGATCCCAGAGCTGAAAAAACTCGTGCTACATAATTCATGGACTACCCATTCTCTTCAGAAATTTCAAATTTAGTGTTCTAAAACTGGGTTCAAGATTCTCAGTTCATCACAATAGAATTTAGGAGGAGGCCTGGCAAGTGATAAGAAGAAACTAGAATACTTAATAAGAAACTAAGTATTGGGCGACGCCTGTGGCTCAGTGAGTAGGGGGCTGTCCCCGCCAAACCGCAACCAAAAAATAGCTGGGCATTGTGGCAGGCGCCTTTAGTCCTAGCTACTTGGAAGGCTGAGGCAAGAGAATCGCTTAAGCCCAGGAGTTGGAGGTTACTGTGAGCTGTAATGCCACGGCACTTATCCAGGGCGACAACTTGAGGCTCTGTCTCCAAAAAAAAAAGTAAAAGCTGAATTGGCACAGTGTTATAAAGTAGTATTTAGTGCTACAATGCTAGATTATAGTCACTTGCTGATTTAGATACCAATTTTCATGTTAGGAGACTGAGGGAAATATACAAGATCCCAAACAGTTAGACTGGGGTACTGGGACTTAGTAACTCTATTTTGGAGTAATTTATTTAGCCCTCTCTAAGCTTCAGTTTCCTTGAATCTGAACTAGGGATAAACAACCATATCTTCTTTGCAAAGTTATGAGGATTACGTTTTATAGGTATGTGCCCTGTTTGGAGTGGGAACACAGTAAGTGTGCAATACATTATATATGATTTGCACAAATAAGCTACACATATACCTACATATATACTTGAATGTCATCTAGGTAGAGTATTTAATGAAATGTCTTGTTGAACTATAAAATCAATGTTGATAAGCCTGTCTAGCCACAAAACAAAAACTATACGAATGAAATTACTTTCCCCCTAAATATGTGCCCATTGGCTTTCCTACTTCACTCCATTTCTGGATGCTGAGGCTCTGGTTACCAGTCCTTGTCTCTACCCCTCCTGTCCCTGGGCTGGAGGAGAAACCAAGGTGCTCTGAGGCCCGTGTAAGAGACCCTGTCATCCGTATGTGCATTAAAGAAGTCATGGAATCTGTGAGGAAGTGACCTCCTCCAGAACTTCTACAAGCACCAGTTCTATCCCACTCCCAGACATGTGTCAGAGGGCAGGAGCCAGGCAAGTGAGAAAAGATGTGGGAATCCTGTAAGCAGTTGGCTTCAGCCACCTCAAAAGTGCAAAACAACAAAAATCCATCAAGACAGAATGCCAGTCTATGTTGGGTTCTTAAATCAAATGTCTACTATTTATTTATTTATTTTTTGAGACAGAACCTCAAGCTGTCACCCTGGGTATTCTGAAGCGTCACAGCTCACAGTAACCTCCAACTCCTGGGCTTAAGCGATTCTCCTGCCTCCACCTCCCAAGTAGCTGGGACTACAGGCACCCGACACAATGCCGGGCTATTTTTTGGTTGCAGCCATCATTGTTGTTTGGCGGGCCAGGCTGTATTTGAACCCACCAGCTCAGGTGTATGTGGCTTAGCCACTTGAGCCACAGGCGCCGAGCCTGCTCTTTATTTACTAATCCCATAAATAGACATACACTTGGCCTTCTGGTTTTAAGAACATTTTATTGTTACATCCTTTTCCTTTTAATGAAAAAGAAAACTACTAGTTTTGAGGAATCCCCCTCATATTCCTGGCCTGAAATGCCATAGAACTTCAGTTTGGTTATCTTTTACATTATTCTACCAACAACAGAGGAACTTCATCTTATTATCATTAACTATGTATTGTATTAAAGGATTTGAGACTATAATTCATGCATAATTCTATTTAATAATAGCACCAAGCAAAGTGCTCTGCTGTCTGAAAATGTTTCCCAGATGATTCTGATGGGAGAGCTGAGAACCACTGCCCAAGACTGGTTCACCACTCAAGTTAATTTTACTCAATGTCTCTTACCTGCCCCTTTCAAGTAACAATACTTAACTCTTATATCATTTCTAAAGCAATTGAGTTATTTGTCCCTCCCTTGGTTTCTACAGCGTATTTTTGGAAAAGTTTGCAAAAAGCTTATCCTTACAAATGAAAATGTGAAATCTCAAGAGGATAAACTAATTTTTAAGACATACGTATCTTTCAAAATTTGGGTAAAAGGTTTTGCCTTCACCTGTATATTCTCTTGTTTCATGAGAAACTGAAAGGCTATTTCATTTACTCTTCTATGAAAGATTCTTGTTCCAATAAACCAAATGAGAACTGTTAGGAACACGGTGAAGTATACTAGATATTAGGTGTGTTGCTGCCCTATGCTCACATCTAAACAAAACTGTTTACATGACTAATTTTTGCTCTGTGTGAACCCACTAAGACAAAATGGGCCAGGGTGGGCTGACAACCCTGGAAAATGACACTGATGAGATCTAGTATGAACAGGTAAGCTAGCCCTGTTGGAGTCCCTTGGCAATTAGAGACTAGAGACAGTTCAGGGTCATGATGCAGAAAAGAACCTCAAAGAACAAGCTAAATTTAATATGAGGGTGCAAGAATTGTAAGTAAACAAAAGTGGTTAATTAGAAAAGGATGATGTGGGAGAATGGGGTTAACAATGTAAAAATAACTGAGTCTTGTGAGCCTAAGCCTAAAGATCCATCTTTTCTTCCTGGTTTCTACTCTTCCTTAGGCCTACAGGGTGATTTCTGGGTGGGACATAGGTCTACTGAGGTGGTTCTGAGTTCCCAGGCACTTATCCTTAAAACAGTGTCACACTGCCTGAGCTAACTTGTAGCATTAGAGTCTTTTTATGTTTGTCCTCATTTCAGACTCCCTGTTAATAAACCAGCCTCATTATTGGAACAACTAATTAAACCATTACCATTTGTTAAAAATGCACAATGTTAAACTTCTACTTCCCTGACCAAATCTGGGACTGTCTGCTCCATTAAGCGTTAAAACTTCCGTAAGTTTAATGTTGGCACTGTACATTTACATATTAATTGGTACAATTTACATCAGATTTTATAGTTACTCGTTTTTGCAGAGACATCATTATTCAAAGATACATATTCAATAACTGGGAAATTATGAAACTTTTGATCTACACTTTTAGGTTTGTTCGATCATGATACTTCTGATAAGGATCATCAGCATACCAGTTTCGCCTCTTCCAGAAAGACGTCGTCATTTTATCTAAGAGTTTACTCTGGGTTTTATTGCAGAACACAAATTCCCTCAAACGTCTTTTCCTTGCAGTTTTCTTCTTCCATAATTTTTTCTTATAACCAGCCTGTTGGATATTACAAAGACATTAAAAATATTATGTTACATAGAAAATAATAGGTATCTTCACAACTTGTAGCTTCTAGACCCAATCAGATCAGGTCTCAGAACCCACCAAAAGGGACATGGAAAGGAAGGCAAAGAAACCCAACCATTTCATTTTACCCTGGGCAAGATCAGAGTCTAGAAATAACTAGTGTGATAACAATGGGGAAAACATTTTCAATGGTCCAAAATCAATAAAACTCAGAAGTATTCAAACTTTAGTTCATTACTTTAACTCAGTAATCAGACTGATTAAAAGATAGAATCCATAACTCTACTTCGTTGACTGGTGTGAGAAATTACCACAATGTTGTTTTAATGGAGAAATGCGGTAAGAGTTCCAATCAACCCATATGTCTACAAATTTAGGACTGTTTATAAAATAGAGGCCAATCCTTCCAACTTTTCAAACAGTGAGAAAATTTTACCATTTTATTTTTACAGGGAACCAAAAGTTGATCTGTAAAGAATTATTTGTTAGCCAGGTGCAGTGGCTCACGCCTGTAATCCTAGCACTCTGGGAGGTTGAGGGGGTGGATTCCTTGAACTCAGGAGTTCCAGACCAGCCTGAGCAAGAGTGAGACCCCATCTCTACTAAAAATAGAAAGAAAGAAAGGAAGAAAAAAAAAAAAAAAAAAGAATTATTTGTTTCCAAGTAGTAAAAGGAAATTGGGATATGAATAGTTATTAAAACTCAAAGGTAGTTTTGCAAAATAGGGCCTGCTTTCTATTCATCAGCTACTCTGTTTCCTTAAATAAGGATGTGAATGAAAAAGCCCACATTAAAGCTCAAGACACAACGTGCGAGGACAGAGCAATACTGATTTTTCAGAGTCACCTTTAGAGGCTGTGATCCCTGGCCAGTCATTATTTAGAGTTCTGAGACTGTTCCTAATCATACATACCAACAGAGATTATAGCTTAAATTTAAAAAAGTATACATGGGATGAATGTTCTGTCATAAAGACTAAACCACCTGAGAACCCAATTCAAAGTAGGCTAAAATGTTCTTTAGTCCCTAAATCTGAGCCATGTGACTAAATCTGTGAAGGCTACTGTGATGAATACCTATGTGCTGAAGTTTGCAGTGCTGCTATAATACTCGAAGCTTAAAACATAGCGTCCAAAGAGGTTATTAAATTTTCTGAGTTTAAAAGGCTTCTGGTAATCACTAAATATAGGAGACAGGTCAGAAGACCTGAGGTGAAACTGTCCTACAGTGAGGATGTTTGCCTTTATGAATATTTTGTTTTATGAATGCTTACATGTTTTGTTTACATGGATTCACTCACATGAAGAGCTGCCTACCAAACTGGTCCTTACACAACACTGTGAGAACTACAGGCAAGATTGAGGAGGGGGTGACCAGGTAGCTCATGCTTGTAATCCTAGCACTCTGGGAGACTAAGAAAGAATTGCTTGAGGTCAGGAGTTTAAGACCAGCCTGAGCAAGAGCAAGACCCCGTTTCTACCAAAAAGAGAAAAATGTCGGGTGTGGTGCTACATGTCTGTAATCCCAGCTACCCAGTAGGCTGAGGCATGAAGATCACTTGAGCCCAGCAGATTGAGGTTACAGTGACCTATGAAGACTCCACTGCACTCTACCTGGGGCCATGGAGTGAGACCACTCTCTCATGTGAAAACTCACCTTTCTCCTTAGCCAAAGGCCAGAATGAAGTCGAAGAAACCTATAGATGACAGCTTTCACAGTCTTTCTCTTCCCTTTTCGTGAACTGAAGTATGTTACAGTTCTGACTGGCAGCTTCAGGACATTTGGAAACAAAGGGGCCACTCTAAAACATATTTAAAAATTTTTAAGTCAGTAGTCAGTCTGATTAAAGGATAGAATCCATATCTATACTTAGAAAAGTAGCGCTACTGAAATGGAGCTGATTTTTAACATACAGTATTACTTCAAATGATCCATGACACTAAGTATAAATATGAACAGCAACTACCACTAACTGGCAAGCCTTCTAAAATCTACCCTCTCAATCCCTGTGAAAGAATTTATCCTATTATATATTATATAACCTGATTTTTTTTATCTATCTGTCCACCAGACTGTAAAATCCTTGAGGACTTTATACAACATCAGAAATGTGCTCTGTTTGGTAGTCCCCTTGTTGGCATGTAGCTATATGGGTATCAATCATATTCTCCCACTCAATCAGGTAAAGTCTACATAATAAGTTGCAGGTAGGCAACAAATATTTACTTCTAAGATGTCTTTGCAGGATGAATGTTTAAGAAAGTTTGTCCAAGCATCGTGTTTACTGAAATATACTCTACCTATTAAGGATTGTTGCAGTATGCCCACATGTCAGGTTTCTGGCAGATGTGATAAGACTGGAAGCATAGGAAACAAATGGTGTCTGAACGTGACTAAAATGACCAGTAGACACTGTAGAAATAAGAGAGGCATTCCTGGCACAGTTTTGATAGGTTGAAGATGCCAAAATATTCAGGGGCCGTAAGATTCCTATAAAGATAAAAGCATATATCTACTTAATATGATATTTGAAAATATGCTTTCAGATAATTAAAATTAAGTGACTATCAAAGCAACCAAATGTTATATATAATTAACATGTCCTAAATATCAGACTCACCTGTGGAGCTTTCATCACCTTTATTGAAGTATAACTTGTATACTATAAAATTACCCTTTTAATGTCTACAATTCAAAGATTTATTTTATTAGAGTCTCATTTTGTCACCCTGGGTAGAGTGCTGTGGTGTCATAGCTCACAGCAACCTCAAATTCCTGGGCTCAAGCGATGCTCTTGCCTCAGCTTCCCAAGTACCTGGGACTACAAGCACCCACAACACTTAGCTAGTTTTTCTATTTTTAGTAAAGACGGGAGTTTCACTTTTGCTCAGGCTGGTCTCGAACTCCTAAGCTCAAACATTCTTCCTGAATCAGCCTCCCAGAGTGCTAGAATTACAGGCTTGAAGCACCATGCCCAGCCTACAATTCACAGATTTTTAGAAAATTTAGGGAGCAGTGCAACCATAATTACAATATATTCTGATGAGTCCTAGTTCTATGTCCAGTACCAGGGAACAAAATGTGTGTAACATTAACTTCCCTTCCACCACCACCCATACACAGCACAATAGTAAGTCAGGGACACAAAAACTTGGACCCTTCTTGGAAAGACAAGAGAGTGGCAAAAGAAGGATTTATGAAGAAAACAAAAGAGGGACTTGAGTTTCCCTCAAAAATGTAGCAGGCCCTTAGAGAAGGAAGAACACATTTCAGGTAGGATGAGCAACATAAGCAAAGACACTGGGTCTGAAAAAAATACAGCTGAACCCTGAACAACAAGGGTTTGTTTAAACTGTGCAGATCCACTTACATGTGGATTTTTTTTCAATAAAAGTTACACTAAGTGTGCCTGACTCTCCTGCCTCCCCTTCCGCCTTCTTCACCTTTGCCACCCCTGACACAGCAAGATCAACCCCTCTAGTCTCCTCCTTCTCTTCAGCCCACTCAATGTGAAGACAAAGAGGATGAAGACCATTTATAACAATCCACTGCCACTTAATAGTAAATAAATTTTCTCTTCCTTATGATTTTCTTTGTAACCTTTTTTCTCTAGCTTGCTGTAACAATACATTCCACAGACCCAATTAGTCAAAAAACAAAGAAAAGAATATAGTATGGGGAGGTGCCTGTGGCTCAAAGGAGTAGGGTGCTGGCCCCATATACTGGAGGTGGCGGGTTCAATCCTGACCCCAGCCAAAAACTGTTAAAAAAAAAAAAATAGTATGTACATATAATACATAAAATATGTGTTAATTGGCCAGGTGTGGTAGCTCATACCTATAATCCTAGCACTCTGGGAGGCAAAGGTGGGTGGACAGCTTGAGCTCAGGAGTTTGAGACCAACCTAAGCAAGAGTGAGACCCTGTCTCTACTAAAAATAGAAAAATCAGCCAGGTGTCATGGTGGGCACCTACAGTCCCAGCTACTTGGGAGAATGAAGCAAGAGAATCTTCTGAGCCCAAGAGTTTGAGGTTGCTATGAGATATGATGATGCCAGGTACTCTACCCTGGCTGACTGAGACTCTGTCTCCAAAAAAAAAAGAAAATAAAAGAAAAGGTGTTCACTGCTATGTATGTTACCAGTAAAGCTTCCACTCAACAGCACGCTGGTAAGTTTTGGGGGAGTCAAGAGTTATACGTGGATATGACTTGTTTGGGGGTTGGTGCACCTGCTCCCCCGCATGTCAACACTACATGTATGGGTTGGGGGACAAGACCTTCCACAGACGCTGAGACTGCTTACCCAACTGTATCAGTGATGCCTGGAAATAGTGGGAAAATGAGGTGGGGTAGATCTGAAGGCAGATTTCTGCAGGCCCGGATATGCGAAATGAATGCAGTTCTCTTTATCAGTTCTTCCCACTATGGCCAGACTGACAGTTCATGGCTGCAAATTAGAATCACTCATGGAGTTCTGACCACACCCTTAAATTCCGAATCTAGTGTGAAGCTCAAGATTGTACATGTTAAAAGAGTTCCATGGCACTGTGGTGGCTAAGATGGGAGCTAAAACTCTGGCTTGAGGCCAGAGTTTAAGAACAGCCTGGGCAACATAGTGAGATCCCATCTCCACAAGAAAATTTTCAAAATAGTCAGGCATGGTAGCACATGTCTATAGTCCTAGCTACTCGAGAGGATGAAGCAGTGGGATCACTTGAGCCCAGGAATCTGAGGTTGCACTGAGCTATGATGATGCGACTATAATCTAGCCCAGGCAAAAGAGTGATAGCCTCTCTTAAAAAAAAAAAAAAAAGTTCCACAAGAAGATGGAAGTATCCTAGAACTGGAATGTGGTGACTGCTGCACAACTACCTAACTTCACTAAAAAAAATCACCAGATTGTCCACATCATGTAAATTCTACCTTAATAAAACTTGATTTTAAAAAAAACTCCACCTGAGTCTCATCCTCAGCTAGGACTTGGAACTACTACCCTATGGTCCACTGCATTGATTTCACCAAAGAAATGAGGGGTGGTGTAGTGTAGAAATGAAGTGTGGGGATTCAAGTCACACAATTTGGGTTCAGTCGAGCTCTAAAACTTAACTAGTTGTGTAATAAAGGGAAAGTAACTAAACCTCTCTGTGCCCCAGAGTCCTCAAATTTAAGTGAGGTTAATTACAGAGAGGTAACAAGAATTAAATGAAATAAAATCTGTAAAGTGCTTAAAAGAATGCTTTGCACAATATAATAAATGCTAACAGTAGAGAGTAAAAAAGAGCTAATAAGTATCCCTTGTCCATAATACTTGAGACCAGAAATCTTTCAGATTTTGGATTTTTTTCAAATTTTGGAATATTTGCATGCATATAATGAGATATCTTGGGGATGGGACCCAAATCTAAAAATGAAATTCATTTATGTTTCATGACAGCCTGCAGGTAATTTTATTTAACATTTTAATTTAATTTTATTTTTTTGAGACAGTGTCTTACTGTTGGTCAGGCTAGAGTGCAGTAGGAGTGTTATCATAGCTCACTGTAACCTCAAACTCCTAAGCTCAAGTGAATCTCCTGGCTCAGCCTACTGAGTAGCTGGGACTACAAGGTGCATGCCAACACATCCATTTTTGAACTCTGTGTAGAGATATGGTCTTGCTATGTTGCTCAGCTGGTCTCTAATTCCTGGCCTCAAGCGATCCTTTCGCCTTGGCCTGGGATTATAGATAAGAACCACCACACCTAGTCCATGTTTTTAATAATTCTGTGCATGAAATAAAGTTTTGTTTTATTTTTTGAGAAAGAGTCCCACTCTGTTGCCAGAATGCCGTGGCATCATAGCTACAGAAACCTCAAACTCTTGGGCTTGAGCAATCCTCTTGCCTCAGTCTCCCAAGTAGCTAGGACTACAGGTACCCACCACAATGCCTGCCTAATTTCTCTATTTTTAGTAGAGACAAGGTCTTGCTCTTGCTCAGGCTGGTCTCAAACTCCTGAGCTCAAGCAATCCACTCACGTGGGCCTCCCGAAGTGCTAGGATTACAGGCGTAAGCCACTGCATTTGGCCTTGAAACAAAGTTTTATAACCCTATCACATAAGGTCAGGTGTGGAATATTCCCATTGCAGTGTCATGTCAGAGCTCAAAAAGTTTTGGATTTTAAAACGTTTTGGATTAGAAATGCTCAACATGCGTAACAGGTGGCAGATAAAGACAGAACACTTAAAACCCTTATTTTACTTTTTCTTCTCTATTAAAGATAACAATTTTCAAATTGAAAAGGGTAGCATAAATACAGGAGAGTTAGTAAAAATCCAAGATTCAGGAAACTTATTATAAGAGTCCTTACACCAGGCTCTTGGAAATCAAATGATGTACCTAATGTACCGAATTCAACTCTCCGTGTATAAATAATTCAAATCTCAAAGCACTGAAAAGATCTTTAGATGTCATGAAAAGCCAGGTGGTAATTTTTGAAAAATTAAGTGAACTGAAGAGGAGGATTATAGATAAGAAAACGTCCCCAACATCAATCATCAGATCTTGGGATGTCTCAAAACAAACAAACAAAAAAAACAATTCTTGGAAACCACCTCTGGAGGAACTGAGCAGATAGAATCTGGAACATATAAATGAGTAAGAATCTGTAGTAAAAAAAATATAGGCTGAGACCAGCCTACCATAACATCAATCAATAAGACAAACAACCCAATAGAAAAATGGGCAAAATAAGCAAATACTTCATAAAAAAAATTCAAAAGGTCAAATACACATGTGTAAACACAGTAAGGGTCATTACTAATCAGAGAAACACTAATTTAAACCTCAGTGAGCGACCACTACATAACCACCAGATTGACAAAAGATGTGTAGGTCGTCAGGACAATACCAAGTGCTGCTGAGGATGTGGAGCCTCCACTGCAGGAGTAAGCATGTAACTATGGAAAGCAGTTAGGCAATATCAGGCAATGCTGAATATACACATACTCTCTAACCCAGCAATTCAACTGGTTTCACACACATACACACACACCCTTGACACACTACTATACTCACGCACAAAGACATAAGGTCAATCAGCTTTGCACATAATTGCCCCCAAATTGGAAATACCCAAATGCTTATCAATAGAGTGGAGAGTTGTGTAAGAGTCACATAAAAAAAATATTATATAGCAATGAAATCACTGCAGCTACACGCAAAATGAATGGATCTCACAAAATAAAAGAAGCCAGACACTAAAGAACACACACTATATGATTATATTCACTTAAAGTTTAAAACCAGGCAAAACTAAACAATATTATTAAGAGATGCACATAGAGATACTAAAACTACCAGAAGAAAAATAGGAAATGTAACACAGTAATCATAAAAATTAGAACTGTTTATGTTTGGGGATAAGTTGGGAAATTTTGGTTAAGGAGATCCACAGGGAAGGAGCTGCTTCTGGTAAATGCAGGTGCTCTATGTCTTGACCTGGGTGTTACAAACCTGTCTTGCTTTAGAACCGTTCATGCATGTTATAGCATAAAATTTTCTTTATTATGTCTATTACACACACACAAATACCCCAACTATAAAGATCTTTTCTAATAGGAAAATTTACATCCATGCTTTCTTTTCTTCTTTATCTTCTTATTTGTAGTCTTTCCTCGCAGAATTTTATCCTCATTTATTTTGTGTGAAAGTACCTTCCTCATTATCCTACTGTATTTGAATGATTTCTAGCTTTTTCCTTTTTCCAAGTCAAGAAATCTTTATACCAGTCCATGATACCTACACACGTTGAGTCTCAAACTTCACGCTATGTGCAAAGCACTGAACAAGAGGCTTTAACGCTAGTAAACTCACTTAATGCCTAGTTAAGTGGTATTATTCCCCACCTACAATTGTAGACATACCTGAAACAATTTCTTTTTGTTCTTTTTATTAATTTGAGAGAATATTTGTTAACCTACTCAAACTGGAAGTTGAGAGGCATTAAATAACTCTCAAGGTCAAAGGTCGTGAATGCCGGGTCCTAACCTCTAAATTAGAAAGTCACGAGGGACTTCTCCAGTCTCCTTTGCCCCAATCTTCGGTTTCTTTTTTAGGGAAGGAGAAGCCGGCATGAAAGAGGGTAAACGTGATCTACAGGCGCGCGCGGGTACGAATCGGGGACCCAGGCGCGGATCGCCGGTCGCACTGTCCCACAGAGAATCTGGAACAACCCTCTGGCCTCAAAGATCAACTTTTCCCCTCCTGTTAATCTCTAGTTTAAATATTCCATCGTGTGCCACTTTCCCATTCTGCAAAAAATGTAAACGGAGAGCGCTGCTCACCACTTACCTGAAACCGCTCTCACAGCACGAACAAAACTGGAGGGAGCCATCTTGATCCCGCGCCTACGGCGGCCGCATTGGGTTAAAACAAACACCCGAGCGAGGGCGAATAAAGGAAACGTACCAGGGGCGGAGTCAAGGGAGGGGACATGAACAAAGAGCGGTTAACTCAACTTTTATTGGATGTACTGTATACCAAACGCCAGGTTCTGTCCTTTGCTTCTCTGAAACAACTGCCTGTAGAAGGGTACCTAGGATATAGAAAGGTTCGCACAAATTTTTTTGTGCATGTAATTGAAAGATTTAAAGTACACAACATACCTGAAACAATTTCTTTTTGTTCTTTTTATTAATTTGAGAGAATAATATTTGTTAACCTACTCAAACTGGACGACATTATAATAATTTAATGAAAAAAATAGTAATATCAAAAATCATTTTCTTTTCTTTTTTTTTTTTTTTTTAGAGAGAGACAGAGTCTCACTTTATGGCCCTTTGGTAGAGTGCTGTGGCATCACACAGCTCACAGCAACCTCCAGCTCCTGGGTTTAAGCGATTCTCTTGCCTCAGCCTCCCAAGTAACTGGGACTACAGGTGCCCGCCACAACGCCCAGCTATTTTTTTGTTGCAGTTTGGCCGCGGCTGGGTTTGAACCCGCCACCCTGGGCATATGAGGCCGGCCCCCCTACTCACTGAGCCACAGGCACCACCCCAAAAATCATTTTCGAAAAAGATTGCATGCCAACTACAATCATATAAATGTAACTACCCTAAGGATATCTCTCTCTCTCTCTCTCTCTCTCTCTCTCTCTCTCTCACACACACACACACACACACACACACTGGGGGGTGCCAAAAAATGTACACGCATTTTAAGCTATGTTATCTTTGTATTACTTTTCAAAGTTGAACTGAATTACAGTAGCAATGTGTAGTATGACGTTTGGGTAAAAGATGACGTTACTCAAATGAATGCTAGCATCACCAGGCATGAAAAGGATAGCTTTTTCTCTTAAAACGTGGATACATTGTTTTTGGTATACTCTGGATATTTTTAATAATCAACACTGGCATTTTATAGGTGGAACAGCATCTCAACTCGCCCCAACAATTCTACATTCCTTATTTTATTCCTGACAATTAGTCATTATACATATTCCTTCTTGCTGTTCGTTCCAACAGGAAAAAAAAAAAAAAAACCACAGAACAAAACTCTCTGTTCTATCCCATTGTCTAAGATCTCTGTAGGGAAAATCCAGAGAAATTCTATGGATATACAATATACACATTACTTACTGGTTGGAATGGCTTAAGAGTCAAACACCTTGTCTCAAGGAGTTCATTTCCCTATTTCCCTTGACCTTGCATGGCTTAGCGCAGAGCTTCCAGGCCTTCCGACGAAAATTCCAGGCGTCAGGTCTCAAGCTCTGAGAGGCCTCAAGGGCCTGACCCTGCTCTAGTGCACAGTGAGGATCCGCCTAGACTGTGTTCTCCTTTTCTCGGCCAGCAACAAAGTAACCAAGACGTTCATGATTCTACTCAGGCTTTATTTCTGGGAGGAATCGCTATGAGTGCAAGCCTTTCTAGCCCACCTAACTCCCCCTGGGATGCACCTTACGCCACCCAGTAAAATTAAGAAACTCTCTACCCAGGTTTAACCACTTTATTTAATTTTTCTTTAATTCAAAACTTATATAACTATTGTAAACGCCTTGGCAAATGGAGCGACGTTCAGAACTTCTTATATCTTAAAACCAAGCCTAATTTATGTTCTGATGATTCCCAAATTCTCATAACAAAGGGCTCTCCTATTCTATCTCCCTAAACCAAACCTATTCCACCCAGCAAATAAACCTCCGCCATGCAGACCAATGGCCACCGGTTCCTAGTAATTTTTGTTCCCCCGCCATATTGGACTCCTCCCTCAACCCCCCCCATATTGGACTCCTCCCTCAACCACACAGTTACCTCCACCCTCTGTCCTTCCTACTTCCCCATCAACCAATCTGAGCTCCTCTCCTAATTCCTCCCCTCCAACTAGCCCTCAGTTCTTCCATATGGTCTCTCAGTCCACTTCTGACTGGCTCTAAGAAACTCTTCCAGGCTTCTTTACTCCTTTCTCCCTTCAACTCCTTCATATAATAATCCTACAGTACCACCGTATAACAATGTATTACTATATCCTATCAACTTACCTAGCATAATACTTTTATTATTTTAACCAATACCCTAACCTCTAACGAGTGCAAATGAGTGTGGGAGAGGGTGAAAGGCAGCAGATCAATTTCATATATCAAACAATAAGCATTCTACAGTCCCTAACTCCCAGCCAAATTAGAATAATAAGAAGAAGAAAAAGAAAAAATAGAAACATTTTTATTACCTACATTCTTTATGGACTTAAAGCTTCTGCCAAAAGGTTATCAATTATAATAAATTACAGGAAATCATACAAGATAAGTCTAAAAATCCTTCAGCTTTCCTACAACGCCTTATGGAGGCTTTTATTAAATATACTAACTTAAATCCTGAAACAATAGATGGGAAAAACATTCTCATAACTTATTCCTTTAACCAAAGTTATCCCAACATCAAACTTAAGCTAAAACGCTTGAAGCATGGACCCCTGACACCCCAGGCTGTAATTTTAAACACGTCCTTTAAAATTTACAGGGGACGAGATAATATTTTCCGAAGGGAAAATAAAAAATCTCAAACCCCAAATTATCAAATGCTAGCTTAAAACATTACAGTATCTCTAAGGCCATCATTCCTAACCTACCTAAGTAATCAGGGGCAAAAGACGGCTTCATGACTCAACCACCTGAATAATACTACAAATGCGATGGAGAAGGCTACTGGGAAATACGTTGCCCAATCCCAAACCTCTGCCACAGCCATTCCCTCTCTGCAAAAAAAGGGTCCCTGGAAGGCTGACTGCCCCTTGGCTCAGAGAGGACATGGGGCCAACCAACCTACAGCACCTACAAGCAAACTTGGGAGTTGCCTCTTCTGAAGACTAAAGGGACCCTGGCTTCTCTCACCCGACGAAGATTACCTCTACGGAGCCGAGAGTAACCCTGATAGTAGCAGATAGGATGATTGCCTTTCTATTAAACACAGAAACTAGCATCTCAGTTCTTAAAGAGTTCAGCGGTCTTACCTCCCTGTTGCCCACCTCTATTGTCAGGAGTAAAGGTTTTTTCCCACCATCTACATCAAACTCCTTTCTTTACATTGCATAATTGATAATTTCTCATTTATACATTCCTTTTTAATATTACCTTCCAGTTCCCCTTCTGGAACGTAACATATTCTCCAAATTAAGTACCACCC
>CAUYPK010152471.1:0-54592 GCA_963574355.1 Loris lydekkerianus
ACTATACCACAAGACTGTGGGGAAAGGACCAAGGAAGGGGAAGGGAGGGGGGAGCTTTGCGTGGAAGGAGGGTAATGGGTTGGGCCACAGCTATGGTGCACATTTTTACCTATAATAATAATAAAAAAAAAAAGAAGTAAATCACCAAATTCTTGGAACAAAACAACAATCAAGGCACGAACTACCAGAACCTCGGGGATAATGCAAAGGCAGTCCTAAGAGGGAAATTAATAGCACTGCAAGCCTTCCTCAAGAAAATGGGAAGAGAGGAAGTTAATAACTTAATGGAATATCTCAAGCAACTAGAGAAAGAAGAACACTTCAACCCCAAACCCAGCAGAAGAAAAGAAATAACCAAAATCAGAGCAGAATTAAATGAAAATGAAAACAAAGAAATTATAGAACAGATCAATAAACCCAAAAGTTGGTTTTTTGAAAACATCAATAAAATAGATAAACCTTTGGCCAACCTAACCAGGAAAAAAAGAGTCAAATCTCTAATTACACCAATCATAAATGGTAACAATGAAATAACAACAGACCCCTCAGAAATTAAAAAAAATCCTTAACAAATACTACACGAAACTCTACTCTCACAAATATGAAAATCTGAAACAAATCAACCAATACCTGGAAGCACGCCACCTACAAAGACTTAGCCAGAATGATGTGGAAATGTTGAACAGGCCTATATCAAGTTCTGAAATAGCATCAACTATACAAAATCTCCCTAAAAAGAAAAGCCCAGGACCAGATGGCTTCACGTCAGAATCCTACCAAACATTTAAAGAAGAACTAGCACCTATACTACTAAACCTCTTCCAAAATATAGAAAAAGAAGGAATATTACCCAACACATTCTATGAAGCAACTATCACCTTGATCCCCAAACCAGGGAAAGACCCAACAAGAAAAGAAAATTATAGACCAATATCACTAATCAATATAGATGCTAAAATATTCAATAAGATTCTAACAAACAGAATCCAACAACACACCAAATCCTATAAAGTCCTACCAAGCTCCCATAGTAACCCTTTACTCTTGCCCACTGCCTCTCTGACTTTACTCCTATTCTTCTGCTCACTCTGCACCAGCTGGACTGGCCTCCTTAATGTTCAGATGATCTAGATACATGCCAACCTTCTGGTGCTTGCACTGGCTGATCTCTCTGCCTGGAATGCTCTTTGTCCAACATTCACTTGGCTCACTTTCTCCCTGCAAGATTTAATTCTAGTGCCACATTCTCAAGAAAACCTACCTCGACTGAGTTAAAACTGCCCCTGTAGCAAAGCTGAAAGATCTTTGGCTTCAATTAAAGCAACTTTTTCTAATCAGAAGCAAACATTAACTTGTAATGCTAATCTTTTTCTATCTTCATTGACTAGGGAAAGACTGGCTTATTTTGACAGAATTTAGGTTAGAAAAGAAGAAGCACTCTCTTTTTTCAATGTATTTTTCTCCTTGCCCTTTTGCTTGTCACATCAGAGTTGTGCTGTAAGCAATGTTTAAAGATCAATGTAAACAGTAGAAAATGTACCTAAGCAGAGTACCTCAACACTCATTACAGCTATTGTTTTCTATTTGAACACATTAGGACATTCCTCTGTTAGTAAGACTGGTTCACCTTGGGAATGCTTCTTGCAACAGTGAAAGATGGAAGGATACATTTGCTGACCTTATTTATTCTTCAGCCCTTTACAGAAAAAAAGTTGCCCATCCCTGGTCTAAATAATCAATAAGAAAATGCACAAAAAACATGCTTAAGAATATTTGGCACATGGTGAATACTTAGCAGATGTGAGCTCAGCATCTGAGGAAGTACGTGGTTGATGTCAATGGAAGACACTTAAAAGAAGAAGAAAATTTCATGGTACCCAAGGTATTTCTTCCTTCCGTTCCCTTCTTTTCCCCTCCCTCCTTCTTTCTTTCTTTTCTTTCTTTCCTTTTTTGGCAAAGTCCCACTCTGTCACCTTGGGTAGAGTGCTGTGGCAACATCATAGCTCACAGCAACCTCAAACTCTTGGACTGAAGCAATCCTCTTGCCTTAGCCTCCTAAGCAACTGAGACTACAAACATGCACCACCATGCCAGGCTGGTTTTTCTCACTTTAGTAGGGACAGGCCTTGCTCTTGCTCAGCTTGTCTTGAACTCTTGAGCTCTGAGCTCAAGTAATCCACCTGCCTCTGCCTCCCAGAGTGCTAGGATTACAGGTGTGAGCCACTGCGGCTGGCTGGCAGCAATTTCTAAATTTCCTTTTATCTATGTTGTACAGAATTTCTTTTTCCAATAAAGTATTATATTGAAACTCAATATGCAAAATAAAAACAACACTGTTGTCCTTGGGGATGGGAAGGGCAAAGTGAAAATTCAGACATACTGGTTCCCAGCCTTTGGTTCTTTCCTCTGTATCATATACTATTCTTACTATAATACTATAAACTATGCTAAGTTTTTATTTAGTTGGTTAATAAGGATATATAAAGGTAAATAAAGAGGTACCATGAAAAATTTGTCTTTTAAGTAATAAAACTAGGGCCTTCTCAATAAAAGGTTAACATCAAATTTTTCCAACATCAAACACAGTAGATATTTGATAGTTTCCAGTTAAAGAGGTGATTGTTTTGCAGCTCTAACATATATAATCATCTAAGAAATACTCTTCTGTGAGGGGAGGTAAAAGCAGTATCTTGCATCAATTAAAATGCACTTGGAGTTGAAGCCATGTTCTGTAAAACTATTGTTTTCCATATATTACCCGTAGATAAAATGGATCCTACTTTTGCTCTTGTCTCATTAAGTACTATTTGTGTTACCAAGTCTTATGGATATTACTCAATACTTTCACCTGTCAGAAAGCTGTAAGCAAGTAATAATTGTTGTCACAAGTGAGAGGAAAAGACAGAGAAAGAAAGAGCAAAGAGTTAGAGATAACAGAGAGAGAGAGAAAAAATGAGATTAAAAAACAGTGATTTTATACTTATCACCAAGAAATTATTTGTGAGTAGAGTATACTCAGTAAATTCTTAGCTGATAAAATACTATTTTACCCTACATTCTAAATGGAAGGGCTTATTCAAACAGCATGATTATAGACAAAACAATTAAATTATGGACCTATGGGAGAGATTAAAATGTTAAAGTGGAAGTTTTTATAACTATTCCCATTCCTCCCCTTCTAAAAAAGATTTTTGTTATCATGTATCTGTGAGATAACCAGAGGCAAAGGGTAGAAACACATGTTTGGAGAAGCCTAAATCCATGGCAAGGAGATCCACAGGCAGGGCTGTCAGAGAGGGAAACATCTGCAGGGACAGTGGGTGCAACACAGTGGGGACAGGCACAGGACATTGTGAAGAATAGATAGGACTTCATAATGAGAATCTTAGAAAGTCTTGCTGTGATATGTGACACAGGTACAATAACATCATTACTTGTCAGTAATAGTTTACTGCTCTAAGACCCGCAGCCAATTTCCTGACAAGAAAGAACAGATTTACAGGGCCATGCCCCAGACTGTAAACTTCACTCAGCTTCCCAGGCTCATTCAAGACCCACAAAACTTCCTCCAACTTGAAGCCAGAAAAAAGAATCATCACCATTAACTGGACTCCCGTGTTAAACTTCAGGACAAAATACACTGCTGACCTGCAGCCCTTCCTAATCAAAAAGTTTTGTTGATTTTTGACTTAGGCTAACCAGCTAATTCACAAAAGTGCCCACACTATAAACAAATAATCTCTTTTCTCCCTCCTGCCTGAGGCTACTGAGGAACCCATTTATCTTCAGGGAGTTAGTCTCTCAAATATTCTCCCAGAATGCTGCCTAAGGGGAATCGGCTGCAGCTGCTTCTTAATGCAATTTTTGTCAGGAAGATAAGTTTCCTCATTGAAAGGGTAAATGAAAGAAGAAAAGGCATCTGCAAACTGTCATATTTCACAAGAAAAAAAAAAGCCTTTTAAAATTCCCTTGGAGTTTGATTTTTCTCTCAAAGATGAAAAGAGCTTTAATTGCTCTACTTAAGGATGGGTGAGATATGCCTTGTTTCTTCTGTCCAAATCCAGACAAAAAGTTTAATTCTCTGAAAGGCTACTTCTTTTCTGTCAAATCATTTTCCTTCTGTATATAAAACTGCCCAATAACCAGTCCCCACATGGACTGCCATTAGGGGAATGTGGCTTCCTTTAGTCAACAGAAAGACACGTTTCCATGTGTCCTCTGGTTCCCTGGCCAAGGGGCAGTAAGCCCACTCCTCTCCAGGCAAAGCTCCCCTTCAATGTCATCAGCTAGACTGAAGGCTTTTGGGTAGACATCAACTTGAAATTACTTCTTCTGGAAGATCTTATGGAAATAGAAGACCACGAAGCAATCAGTTTAAAGAAAACAGTATGACATACTTTAGCTCAGCAGTTCTCAACCTGTGAGTCACGACCCATAGGAACTGTATTAAAGGGCTGCAGCATTAGGAAGGTTGAGAACCACTGCTTTAGCTAGTTAAATTATTTTTTAAGGAATATTTACAGAGCCCAAACGTTGGTTGAATACCATACAAAAAAATTAAAACTTTCCATGAGGCTCTGAAGGAATGTCAAAGATTTCTGAGTAAGGAAGAACCTTAAAACTACTGACCAGAAAGATGACCATGATTTTGCCTTTTGGTTAAATCTGAAGCAAAGCTTTTAAAAGCATGTTTTCTTACAGTTAGTTTTTCATTTGTCACCTCTAGCACGGAGATAGAGAGAAATCGTAACAAATTACTGTAGGGAAAAATCATAACAAATTACTTTAAATTATTTTATGTGTGTGTTTACACTCAGATAACAAAGCCACTGAAACTTCTAAAAATTATCAATTTTGTTACCATCATTCTCGAGGTTGAGTTTTCGTCTGAGGTGCCTGTGTGTAGAAGCATCCCCTATACCCAGTATATATAAAATGTATGTCAGATAGTGGAGAGGGTAAAAATGTTATCATTATTACCTGTCAGAGTTGTTTGGAATAATTAATTTTTATCTTTTCACATTTAATAGTAGTCTTTACATTACAGGTTTATTTTATTTGTTAGTTTTTCCTTTGTGCCTTCCTTTAGGGCAGAAGGAAGATTGGAATCTTGATATGCTTTATTGTGGCTGAATGCAAAAAAAAAAAAAAAAAAAAAAAATAGTCTTTTCTAAGTCTTAATTTTCAGAATAATACAAATTTTCCAACTTTGTTATTGAGAATTTAGTTAGAAAAGATGAAAAGGAGAGAATGAGAGAGTGTATGCTCTCACCAAAAGATATTCTGAGGGATCCTGCTGAGTCATTTAGATCCTGCAGCTGCCCCAAACAGGAAATAATACAGAAGTACAGTGCTGTGTGATGGGAGGGGAGCTCTCATTTTTTCTGATCACTTTGTTCCAGTGGTGCCCTGCTGAGAAAGTCATCTGGGAGCATAAGCCAAAGGCATACTTAAGGTTATACTTGATGCAAAATGAATTAACATGATAAATATTTAAAATCATACCTTAAACTCTCCTTCTCCATGTATGCAAATACACACACACACACATACACACACACATATTTATATATGTGTGTGTGCACATATCCTATATTTCTTACTCATGTTTATACAAACTTTAATATAAAAAATCCTAAGGTATGTTTCAAACTTGGTCATAAAATTACAGTGAACAATTTTACTGTGTTTTTTAATAGAGAAAACAAATCCATTAAGCCACTAACCTTTCCTAGCCAAATGTTTTACTTAAGTTTTGAAGGGAAAAGCTCATTGAGTCTTTACAGAAATCCAAATAAAATGAAGAAACGAGGATGTGATTGAATATTATAGGTTCATAGGTTCATTTATCTTACTTTGTAAAAAAAAAAAAAAAAAAAAAAAAAAAAAAAAACACTGTAAGTAAATGGCAATAACCCTCAGTGACCAAAAGAGGTAATAAGATAAGGGCAGACAAATGCAAAATGTAATGAGGTGGGATTGCCCAAAAGGCCCGGCATGTCTTCAGCGTGGGTTCTTTTTAATAAAGATGGATTGCAGCCTTCCAGGCAGAACGTACGTCATCGTTTTTCAGATACTCATCCCGGGAGACTAAACTCCATGGCTGTTTGTATTAGCCTGTTTGTCCTGATAGAAGGGGAAAAAGGAAGCTTTGATTCATATATTTTATACCACATAAATGTAGCCTCATATAAGTAAAGCAACAAATAGATTTGCATTAGAGTATAATCATCTGAAATGGGTGCCTGTATGTCCCAGTTGTGAGATTTCTTTACCGATGGGAGAGGAGCTCTCATTTTTTTCTGATTACCTTGCCTCAATGGTATCCTACCTAGAAAGTCATCTGGTAGCATAAGCCAAAGCAATATACACATTAAGGTTACACTTGATGCACATTTTATACACTCTGTTAGCAATACGGAGCCGCATGAGTGATACTAATATACTGTGAATTCTGACTTGACAAAACTGTTATAAATGTACACAAACCATCCCAGAATGACCACTGTCTAAATGACCTAACCTATAGATTACCTGTTCCTAAAGGTCTTTGAAGAAATACATTTCATGATTCTTCTTTAGTTCATGTCAAATTAAAAAATAACACGTATGTTAAAAAAGGGGGTTTATTTACCCATCTTCTCTGCATGCCTCTTGTTTCCAATTTGGCTGATGTGGATTAGTCTCTGTGAAATTAAGGAATAGTGTTAAATAGAAACGGGGATAATGTTCTCTGACATGTGGATCCAGAGTTCTCTCTCTATCCAGTACTGCACAGGTGTCCTTAGCTTCAGCTTCCTTTTAATGAGGTGGAGAAAATCAGTTGACATATGATAGATGTCAACATTTTACTCCATCGCCTATTAGGTTTCTATTCTATTTCTTTGATTCCTGTGCCGTTGGTCTTAAGTCTCACTAATGAATTAGTAACAGCAGTTGTGAATCTTTCTGAAATATTAAATGGGTGAAATCAGAAGCTTTAGAATCAAGGAGAAGGATCTTTAAGGCAATTTTAGCCAGCTTTACAGATCTCCAACTATAAATTAGTTTGTCAGGAGGACACCATCAAGTTACAGAAGTTCCCAAGTATCTTATTGTGAGATTCAAAACATATATCAGATTAGTTAATTTTCATAGTAAGTAGAAATTAAAAATATTACTAACATAGAGAAAAGGGGGAGAAAAATTTGGGATTGGCTATCTGCCCTGCATTATGTGCTTTATCTAAGTTCTTTCATTTCCTATTTACAGCAATCCTATGAAATACATACCACCTTATCTATTTTAAATGGAAGGAAACTCAGGCTCCAAAGAAGTTAAAAAATAAAAACAACCAAAATTGGATATCTAGTAAGTGTCAGAACGGCAATTCAAGAAATCTAGGACCCTCTCCTCTGCAATGCCTCTTCAGGACATACTAATTGATGAGCTTACAAAAATAAACAACACGTCTGATAAAATATATTTTCATATTAAAACAATTTGCATAGAAATCTATCTTTTATATTATCTCATTCTTATTTTTCAGGAATAATTATTCTCTGAGAACTAACATTAAAGCCAATGTCATCCCAGAGATAAAATTCTGAGGTTCATTTTATTATGTTCTAATTAACATCATCATTTTTTTAAAGTCAAGTAAAAACTCATTATAGTCACATATATCGAGATCTTCTTTCTTTGATGAGACTGAACAACTGCTATTAACATTCTATCCCTGCCTATCTTTGCCAAGAGGTAGTTAGGAGCATGGGTGAAGTCAGTGGCCAGGGTTCGAGTCTCTGCTTCACTATCTTACTAGATATGGGAGCCGGGACTAGTTACTAGCCTCTTTAAGCCACAGTGGCATCATCACTTATACATTTATGTTTGTAAAGTTCTTCCTGGCATAGAGTAAACCCAGATGATTCATCCCATAACCACTTTAAATGTTACTGAGGTAAACAGCCTACAAAAGGGAATTCAAAATCTCAATACATTTAAATTCAGCTTAGGCAGTGAGCAAACTGCTTTTAATGTCGTCTGATACACAGAAGTAACCAAACCTAACTTTAGACTTGGGCATAATATATTGAGCTCCATCACTAATTAATGTATCAAATATTGCCCTCCCTTTAGAATTCGCAAAGTACCGGTAAAAACTGCATGGTAGTCCTAATAGTCACCTTTTAGAGTTACTTCTCCATCAAAAAATATTAAGAACAAAGATGAACTTTAGCTTGCAATTGCAATGAACAAAAAAAAATACCTAGAAAGGAGTTTCCTGAAACTGTTCCACAAACACTGACCTTATGACGTACTCCTAGAGGATAAAAGGATCCCTGCAATTCTGGATTCAATATAAAATATTCCCTTCTGGTGATGCATGACCTGGTGATGCATGATCATGGACTGTGTGGTGACCTGAAGAAAGGAAGCTTGTTTAACTTTGTTTACAGATTCACAATTACCCAAACTGGTATGGTGACAGAATTTTTTTCTGTACTATTAAAGCTAGTTCTGTGGAAACTGAGTCCAGGATTCAACAGTGCCCTTTTGACCCTCCACTAAATAGATGACAAAATCACTCTTCTTTAATCTCTAGTAAAAATAATTAATCTCCTCTCAGCCTTCAGAATAATCCTGCTACAGGGAGTTACACGCTAAAACTCAGCTAATTCAGAGTTGAAGGCTACAGGATGAGAATAGCATATGGCAGCGAGTCTTACACTTCCTACCTACATGAACAGTTTTACTTCCATAAAAAAACTTCAAGATTTATTTTTGGTGATGGAATCCTGCCATAGAAATAATATATCTCTAGACTGTGATATGGGTGAGAATTCATTTTGCCCTAGCAAGAAGGAGGAAAAAAAACCTACAGTGGATTGAGGGGTTCTTCCTCATCACAAAATAGCAACATGTATCATACAATGAATAACTGTGCTTATTAAAAGAAAAAAAAAAAAAAACCTTCCACAGTAAAATATGGTGTCAGCTTACTAGTCGCTAAATGAGGAAAATCTCATTAAATTCACAACACCCAAATGAAAATCAAATGACCATGGAAAACATTGTGCCTCATTTGCATCTTTCTAAAATCTACTATAAGACTGAATATGCTGTACCCTAATTTAATTGGTTTCCGATGGATTTAAAATTGAAATTACAACTTCCTCAAAAAAAAAAAAAAAGGGCATGTACTTAGGGAATTTAAAAAGTTGCAAAATTGAACCTGTGGTTCCAACAACTAGATGTAAGGCAACAGTAAATCTCCATCAACCCCAAAGGCAAGCATGGTAACAGCAACTATTTCTCAAAAGGGCGAGGCCAGCATTCATCATCATGAACTGGTATTTCACATACCACTATGACTAGAGTATTAGGATAAAAACGTGGAATGCATACTGATGGGGAAAAAAATCAAGGTCCTCTGCACCCTCTTAAATTTCACATTGGCAAGTGGTCTCTAATATTTCTTAGGATTACAGGTTTCTAAGGACCCTCCAAAATAGCTCCTACACATTTCAAAGGATTTTCCCTTCCAAATACAAGTTGCTGTTCTGCCATCACCTGATTTCCTGGCCTACCCAGATAAAATAGCAGACATGTACACAATGTGGGTACACTTTATTAACATCCGGAAGGGAAATTCTAAGTTGGACCCATTTAGAGAGTCCTAATTAATTAATGACTGAATTCATAACATATAACAAATTATATAGGTTGATGGGTTAATTTAATGGCTTTAAGAAAGTAACATTTTAAAGTTTTGATTCTTCACAAGTAACATCTTGAGATTTAATTAACTGGAATGTACCTGTCTGCGTCACTCAAATTTGGATAGGAGACTAACTTACTAAGTGAGGGAAACTGATTAAATATTCATTGCAGTAACTTCCAGTACTGCCCTTGGTGATTTTTGCCTCCTGGTGCTCATGTCCCGTGCCTCTTTCTACACAGTGAATAAAGCCAGCTGCTCTCCATAACTGCTAGGATGCTAGGCAAATGAACAAATGTGGCATCTGAGCCTAGGTCGCAGACAAGGGTGCATGATGGCTGTGGCCTCATTTTCTCAGCTTGCTCACTCCATTGGAGGCCAGGCATCATGTCCAGGGGATAGTCTTCTATGCCTACTTCCTATTCCTCACCACAAATGATCCCTACGGAACCTGAAGCTAGCCCTAGGGCTAACTTCAGATAAAGCTCAGCTATTTATCTTAATGTCCTCAGGGTAGAGTTTGGTAACATGATGATTGTTACCCACTACACCCAAAGCAAAAGAGGGTAGAGCAGGACACGTATTAGGATAGATTTAATTCAAAAATATACTGAAACTATATGGATATCCAAACTTGAAAACTTAAAATCTTTAAGACTTCAATTTAAACAAGTTCATCTCTGCTTCCTTCAGTAACTACATACAAATGATTTAAGAAGAGGCATAAACCCAGAAGAACAATGAGCAAAGGAAGGGAGATAACCGCAGAGAGAGGAGGCAGGGAGGGAGAGACAAGGCTCATATTATAAACACTGCAAAGTAGAATGACAAGGGATGATTTAGCAGAACAGGGAAAGCTGGAAGTTCCATCCAAGAAGAGTCGGAAGGAATAATAGCCAATTAACAAGCAAACTCACTTGGCGGGAACCACAGCAAAGTAAAAATAGAGGGCATATTTATAGTCCTGAAGGTAGTGACATGGGTAGAACTAAGAAGGATGGTTGGTAGAACATTTAAAAAGCATGCAGACTTTTGGGACCAATCCTCTGCCCGGAGCAACCAGATAATCACACCTCCTCCACCCAGGCTAGAGAACACTGCTTCAGTCTGCTAAAGAGTTAAACCAAAGCGTAGGAGACCTCAGGAAGGGGCAAAAAATAGGGTGTCGTAGAGAAAGCAGGGAATAAGTGAACGTCTACTGAATGTCTACGTGCTGGAGAGTAATCTCCTTCCTCCACCCACTCCAATCATCCTGCCTTACCTAGTTCTAAGAATGTTAACAGCCTAGTTGGAAAGACTTGATTACATTCTTTTCTGAGGAAACTGGCAAGCACAAGATAAAATACCTACAGGTATTAACAGTTTCCTATATAAACTGAACATAACAAATAAAATAAATAAGTGATGATACAGTGAAGCTTGTCACTCAACAAGTTCTACACATAAATGCCAGATAACCAATTAGCTTTTAAATGCTTAATTTGTAAGTATGAATGGACAATCAAGACTGAGACACAAGAAACAAGAAGGATAAGAGACTTAAATTTAAGATATAAAACAATAAAAATCTTAGAAGAAAGTGTGTGGAAAACATTTGATGATGTTGGACTAGGAAAAAATTTTATGACAAAGACTTTGGCAGCCATTGCAACAACAAAAATTAACAAACAGAACCTTATTAAGCTGAAAAGGTTCTGCACAGCTAAGGACATAACAAGTAAAGCAAAAAGAGCCTTCAGAATGGGAAAAGATATCTGCAGGGTATCCATCTGACCAAGGGATGATAACTAGACTCAATAGAGAACTCAAATTAATCAACAGAAAAAGAGCAAACAATCCCATCAAGATATATACATAGAACCTTCTCTAATGAAGACAAACAGCTAACAAACATTTGAAGAAATGCTCATCATCCCTGATCATCAGAGAAATGCAAACCAAAACCACCCTGAAATATCACCTAACCCAGGTGAGAATAGCCTACATCACAAAGTCTCAAAGCTGCAGATACTGGCAAGGTTATGGGGAGAAGGGAACGTTTGTACGCTGCTGATGGGACAGTAAACTAATACAAACTTTTTGGAAGGAAGTATGGAGAATCCTCAAAGAACTCAAATTAGACCTCCCATTTGATCCTGCAATCCCATTACAAGGCATCTACCCAGAAGAAAAAAAAAAATCATTGTATCATAAGGACATTTGCATTAGACTATTTATCACAGCTCAATTTACAATCACCAAAACATGGAAACAACCTAAATGCCCACCAACCCAGGAATGGATTAACAAGCTATGGCATATGTATACCATGGAAATATTATTCAGCCATTAAGTAAGATGGAGACTTTACATCTTTTGTATTAACCTGGATGGAGGTGGAACACATTCTTCTTAGTAAAGCATCACAAGAATGGACAAGGAAGAATCCGATATATTCAATTTTAATATGAAGGCAGTAGATGACCTAATAATACAAGGGGTGGGAAATGGGAATGAGTCCCATATTGGGGAGGGTGGAGCAGGGAGGGGGTTGGGAGTTATGGTGTATGGCACAACTCTTGGGAGCAGGACAATTGTAAGAGGAACTTTACCTAACAACCACAATCAGTGTAACCTAATTCTTTGTACCTTCAATGAATCCCAAACAATTAAAAAAAATTTTAAATTAAAACATACATATTTTATTCCAAAAAATACTTCATTAAATATTTGAGCATAGTCACCATAAGATCTATGCCAGTAGTAACTTTGAATCCTAATTTTTAATCTATTTAGTAGGCTTGCTTGAATGATGAAATGAATTAAGGTTTAGTGACAGAGTAAGAATTCAAAAAAAGTAGAGTCTTTATACATGTGTATGTGAAATATAATATTTTCAAGATTAAATAAAATTCAGCTAAATCAATATGGAAAAATTAAAATCTAGGGCTAATATATGAAAGGCTTTTCTTTTCATGTTATATGTTCCTTTTTTTCCCCTTCTCCAAAATTATTTAATGTATAACTTTTTTCTTTGTTATTATACTTCACTGTTATACTTAAGTCATAGTTTCTAAATTATTCTCGATATAATTTTAAGGAATATGTTCACCTTGGAATATGAAATGTTATTGAACCGAGTGTTTTAGAAAAACAAATTGCTAAATTCCAATATTGTAGAAAAGTTTTTTATTAACTGAAGATGAGATTCTAGTACCTGGAACAAGAAAACGGAATAAACTAGAGGAAAGTAGAAGATAGCCTATAATAAAATTATGATGCCAATGCCTCCAGGTAAGGAGGCAAATTTAATCTTATATATAATTAATAGGTGTCTTTTTGGTGATTCCATCATTATCCCTTTTAATCAGTAATTTTTAAAAATTGACTTTTATTTTTACTTACTCTGCTTTTAATTCTCCCAAGGGATGGAAACCTCTATTTTCTTTTAGAAGAAAAGGATGGCCAAGACTATATTTTCATTTCTTATTCCTAAAAGGAAGTATTTTTATTTAAAATGTAATCAAGTATTTAATTTGAAATATAAACAAGCTATGGAATAACTGAGGCATTTACTGGGTCCTTAAAATTCTAAGGCTGAAAAGCAGCACCTGTGGCTCAAAGGAGTAGGGTGCTGGCCCCATAAACTGGAAGTGGCGGGTTCAAATCCAACCCCAGCTAAAAACTGCAAAAAAAAAAAAAAAAAAAAAAAATTCTAAGGCTCAAGGTTTCTGTGTGCTCTCTCATTTAATTCTCAGAATCTCTCCCTAATCTCTAAGACTTTCTGAGCAAAGTACTAGTATTAATTTACCTTTTCAACATATAAAGAAATTAAAGTTCAAATAGATTATTTCTTTTTTTTTGTAGAGACAGAGTCTCCCTTTATCACCCTCAGTAGAATGCTGTAGCGTCACAGCTCACAGCAACCTCCAACTCCTGGTCCTAGGCGATTCTTGCCTCAGCCTCCCGAGTAGCTGGGACTACAGGCGCCCACCACAATGCCCGGCTATTTTTTTGTTGCAGTTCTGCCAGGGCTGGGTTTGAACCGCCACCCGTGGTATATGGGGCCAGCGCTTTACTCACTGAGCCACAGGCACTGCCCCAAGAGATTATTTCATAACTTACACAAATCAGATAGGTTTTAAATTTCTTAGATTCTAAGATGGACTTATTCCACTTTACTGCTTCCTGGGAATCAGGATACTGTTTATAATCAGTGGTGTCATGATTTGATGATTTGCTCACAGGGGCATCAGGGAAGGGATTCAGACCCAGGTCTGTTCAGTCCAACCCCCCTCGCTCAAGTCCCCAATTGCATTACATTAGTCAAAGGGAACTAAACCTGGAGATCAAAAGTTGACTGAGCTCCTAGTCCCTGTAAGTCTCAAATCCTGAAAACATTTTAAAATTTGTTGATTGAGTACTACAAGCAATCAATCAAGACACTTAAAAACTAGACTATTGTAATATATTTTAAGTAGTTATTACATTCTATATGTACATGTAAAACATGGAAGCCACTTCAGCTCTCAAATGATTTAAATGGCTCAGTTTGTAAGTAGTGAAATCAGTACATAAGTATAGCTAAAATACAAGATGATTGCAAAATTTAGAAACAATACTGTATCAGTGATAAGCATTGCTTCCTCAAATCCTTTGGCTTCAGATAATGTGGTCATTACTCTTATTTGGGAGCAATTTTATACTTATGCTCAAACACTACAGTGAAAGTGAAAAATTCTAGGCTACAGTGTCTCATCCTTTTTATGATGTGAGTTTTACCATTTCACAGTTTTGGATCTAAAGTTGTCACATTTTATTGCATATGGGTTTGAGTCACTCCAAAATATTCTAATTCTAAGCCTAAACTATCCACCCTCCAATCCAGACATGAAGAAGAGAAAGAGGGGTTGGGAGGAAAGAATGAGACTGTCCAACACATTTCTGCAGAGATATCTTGGAAGTCAGTGTATGAAGGTATTATTCTTCCCTTGCAGAAAGCAAAGCATTGATACATAGTGTTCCCAACCTTAATTCAATTGAACCTCTTCACAGAGATAATGCAGACGAGTTATTTTCCAATATCTGTACAACCGACTTTTATGAAAGTAACTAAAGCAATGATGGTTTGCCTGGCAGGTTACCTTTTGATCTGTCTCTGAAATGTCTGTACAGCACAATCCTTATGCCACAGATGAGTCACTGAATGCCTTGGTTTGAATATTTGTAGAACATCATAAAAAAAAAAAAAAAAGATTCACAGTGCATTTCATGTTGCAATGACTCAGTCTGTTGAAATAATTCATTTTTCTAAGTATATTAACTACTTATACATCTATGTATAATAGGGGATATTGTACACACTGGACAGAAATTTGAAGGTCGACATAAGAAAGTAATTTAGAGGAGGGCAATCTTTTAAGTCACTCACTGTAGCTAGCCCACTCTATCCTGATAGAATATGCCATCCAACAAAGACACTAAAATATAAATGTTAGACAGACATGGAAAGGGTGAAAAATCAGGGTGGCTCAAGTTAACCATAGGTAATGGATGCAAAGAGACCATGGGGCTTAGTCTGCGATGTTGCTCAATTAAAAACGATAATAAGTAAAAGGAAGAGGTGAGTGAGACTCCACAGCTGGGGGTCAGTGACACTACTTGGAGGTTCTGGAAGGCTGACTTTTCTAGAAGGAGATGATCAATTTTATCAGATAATTCTATAATTTTTCTTATGTCTTCTCCAATTTCTATATCCCCACTATAATAAACAATATTTCTTAGACAGGCTTTCCATTTTTCCTGTGTCTCTGCTTTTGTTTGTGCTCATTTCTTTACCAAGAAGGCTTTTGCCTCACTTCTTCCTTGACTTCTGATAAAATGATACCTGTTTTTCTCAAGGCAGGTAGCATATCATCTCAGAGGGCCATATAACAATACTCTGAGGAACTTTGTAAACTTGTCTCCAACATATCTGTATCTTCACAAAAGTGTAATCCAGTTTCATTCACCCACTATAATGCTGCATGAATATATTTTTTGATGACAGTAACTCTGTTTTCTCCAGACCTTTAATCACTAAGAGACATTCCTTCTGAATGATATCAGGTACAACTTTGGGCCTTTACTCACTAAGAAATGATACATCTTACAAGGGTATGTGTGAAACTCAGCAAATATGAAATGTAAATGTCATGCCACTGTAACTAGGAAAATGCCAAGAAGGCTATGTTGACGATTGTGATGAAAATGTGTCAAATGGTCTATGAAGCTAGTGTACGATGCCCCATGATCATATCAATGTACGCAGCTATGATTTAATAAAAAAAAAATTAAACAAAAAAAAAGAAAAGAAAAAAAAGAAATGATACTTCTGAATGAGATTAAGGTATAGTTAGGAATGTGGGTGTTCCTGACACATAGTATGTTCTCAATAGATATTTGTTGATTAAGAAATATTGTGAGTTAACTTATAATACAAAATAGTGACCAGTCTTCCTTATATGAGAGAAAAGGAGAGAGAGAGAATATGAGAATAAATGATGTTAAAGCCATAAAGCAAAGTTCTGTTCTTATCACCACTACACCCAACTGCCTAGAAAAAGCACCTATGAATATGCGTAGATGGGGCTGTTCTCCTGAGTACAAGTACATACTGAAAACTATAATATATTCAGCACTCACCACTACTTCCCCCAACAGATACAGTATTAGTATTGTGTATCACTCTAATGTACTACTATGTGGTCAAAGGTTGCATTATTATTCAAAAATATTTTCTGCAAGAGAATTACATATGCCTGTCCCATGCTGATATTGACTTGCTTCGTCTGATGATATGTGAAAAGAATCGATACATGTGGGCAGAAGTTCTTAGACTTCTTATGAGGTCTGTCAATGTTCATTATTTTCTGTTATGAGATAAGTAACATTATAGATACAGACTACTCTTCCATCCTGGGTCCATAGTGAAATGAGGTAAAGGAGAGTTGCATTTAATCTGTGATGGACACGTAACATAAGTGGACAAGAAACTTTGCTTCTAAGCCATTGAGATTTGGAGGTTCACTGTTAACACACCAATATACAGTTGATCCCAACTCATTGTATATATGTATACATATGTATATGATTAAATTTAAAGAGATTAAATATAATCTCTTATATAAATAAGAATATATGAGAGATTAAATAAGCAGTGCATTCATATAAACATGCACATATATACAATATACACAAAGATACATAAATACATGTAAACACCTCTTTGTCACGTTTTGTTTTTCAGGGTCACTGCAGGGAAATGAAGTGAGTGTGTATCCATCTAAATGGATGAATAAAGGTTCTTAATCTTCTAACAACAAACAAAATTAGTTTGATTCTAGGGATTTTTTTGTTTTTGTTTTTTTGATTTTTGTTTTGTTTTTTTGTTTTTGTTTTGTTTTGTTTTTTTGATTTTTGTTTTTATTTTGTTCCCCCCCCCCAAAAAAATCTTTCTTTTGTATTGTATTTTTTTTTTTTTTTAATATTGTGGGTGAACAAATGTTTTTCTTACATGGATCACTTTTGTAAAACCTGAGTTAGGACTGTGGTTTTCCCATCACCCAGATAGTCTTTACTGTTCCCATTAAGGTCTTGCCCCTTCCTAGCTCCCCTCTGCTTGATTTCTGCTGAGTTTTCTTCCCTCTGTGTATGTGTGCTCATCAGGTAGTTCCAATTCAATAGTGAGTACATGTGGTGTTAGTTTTTCCATTCTTTAAATACTACACTTAGGATACAGTCTCCAGTTCCATGCAAATTGTTTCAAAAGGCATTAAATCATCTTTTTATGGCTAAGTAGTATTCCATGGCATACCACATTTTGTTAATCCCTTTATGAATTGATGGGCACTTAGGTTGATTCCACATCTTTGCAATTATGAATTGTGCTACAAAAAACATTCAAGTGCAAGTGTGTTTTTGACAAAATAACTTCTTTTCCTTGGGATAAATACCCAGTTGTGGGATGCTGGACAAAATGGTACGTTTGCTTTTAGTTCTTCAGTGAATCTCCATAGTGTTTTTCACAGAGGTATTTCTTTCAATTAAAAAAGAAATATTTGATACTCCCTATCAAATCAGCTATATGCATATTCCATGTATGAATATTTCTGGCTCTAAATATATCTACCTTTGCATCATCTTCCATTTCATCTATTCTATTCTACTACATTCTACTTTGCTCACCTTTATAAAATTATACAGAGTACATAGGTATTATAGAGACAGATTGCATTATAATTGATTTTTATTGTAAGGACTTATTTTTCCCTCACCCCTGGCTTGATATGCACTAGAAAGGCAGCAGTAACTTGGATACAGAAGGCAGAGAAACAAACCATGCTTGTGAGAAAAGGTTTTGGTAAGGTTTACACTTGGTCCACCGTGATCACTGATTTTCACATTAATAAAATTTACGCATCTGTCAGGATAACAGCTCATGGGAAAGATCTGTTCTCCATGTTAGACATCTGCTCGGTATTCATTAAGTGCCCTCGCCAGTTCTGTTTATTTCCTTCATCTTACAGATTTCTCCCTACTCCTTTCCCAAGGTGTTCTTAGGCAAAGAGTTGTGCATCTGTCAAAAAACATTTTCCATCTATATTTGTACTGAATCACAAGATGGTGAAAAAAGTCTCTGCACAGAAACAGCTAGTTTAGTGCCCAACAGTAAGTTCTGTCGTCTGTGGCAAAATGACGTTTCAGTCAACTATGCAGCACATATACCACGGTTAACCCTTAACCGTTAGATGTTCAAAACATAAAATTAGTAATTATTATGTTGTATTTTTGCTGTACCTTTACTGTGTTTATACATGTTTAGATACACAAATGTTTCCCATTGTGTCACAGCTGCCTGGGAATTCCGAACAGTGACATGCCACAAGGGTTTGCAGCCGAGCAGCAATGGGGCTGTCCATGCATTCCAGGCATGGAGTAAGCTATACCATTCAAGTTCGTGTGAGCACTCTATGATATGTTCACACAACAAAATGCCTAAAGTTGTGTGTCCCTATTATTAAGCAATGCATGACTGTATCTAATAAGTGGTAGTAGCCTCTTCCTTAGGAAAATTTTCTAATCCAAGGAAAAATAATCTATCTGATCTAAGACAAAATAAAACTATATCATCAAAGACATGTGCTTAGACTTTTCTGGAAAGTGCAGAATAATTTTTTTCAGGAAAAAACAGTGGTAACCATTTCAAGTCAAAATACATATATGCAAGTTATAAGCCAAAATTTAAAAACACTTGTTCTGGTATGGACAAGGAATTAGGCGTCAGAAATTGATATTATTCTTGTCCAAGTGTTATGTTTCCTTTCTTGAACCTGCTCCAGCCTTTGACACATTCTCAAAGACCATGAAGACAAACACTCACTATTTGTCTAAGGGCAAATGATATCTAGCAATTGTATTTAGTCCATGACGTATACATCAGCCACACCACTAATCATCAACACGATCGAGGTCATTGCTAGAGTTCTATCCTAGTTAGAGAATGGAAGAACCATAGCTCAAAATGGGGCTGGTTTCATAGGCATCTACTATTTGGTGTAAGAACTGAGGAAGGTTACTTAACTTTTCTTTGCCTAGGTTACTCTTCTTGACAATGGACTAATAATGGTGCCTTCCTCCAGAATTTGTATAAGGAATAAATGAAAATATCTACAAACTACTTAGGGCAGGAACTCACCTATTTTTAGTACTCAGTAAATATGAGTAATGATATCATCATCATTATTATCATCATCAACATCATCATTATCTAGAAAAGCTTGAGGCAATCACCCATCCTTTCTATACCTGCTTTTAGGAATAGCAATAGCAAGGACTTAACTTCAGGGAACCCAGCTATAGCTAGGTGAAAGCTGATAGAAATATTGATTGCTTCAAGGCAAAAAAAAAGAAATGAAAGGAGGGGCATAAAGGTACAATACAAATTGTAAATAAACTCATGAAACTCTAGAAGAACTACAGACTGGAGCAAATGGCCAAAGACTTCAAATAATGCCAGTTTGAAAATTGCTGTCACAGTTTGGATCTTCCCTAATAAGTAGTACCCTGCCTACAGGATGAAAGCAGCCTCTTCTAGAACAATCACTGGAAACAGCAGACTCAACACAGTCAGACTACAAAACGTACAGCCTCTGAGACCTTCACCGAGGAAGCATGACTCACTCTTTGGGAAAGAGGTGTGTGCACCAAAGAAATTGATGCTGTTTCATTAAACTCTTCTCTGAGGACAAGACCCATGTCTGATTCATCATTCTCTTCCCCCATAGCACGTTAATGGCACCCATACTGTTTCACATGTTAGATGTTCAAAAATCTTTTGAACGAAAAAAATTGAAAAATACTTTAGCTTCAAGTATTGCAATTTGCTAAGAAATCTAGAATCAGCTGTCACAGTGGCTCATGCTTTTAATCCTAGTACTCCCAGAGAACGAGGCAGGAGGATCCTTTGGACTCAGGACTTTGAGACTAACCTGAACAAGAGTGAGACACTGCTGTCTCCTCTAAAAACAGAATAATTAGCTGATCGTTGTGGCAGGCACCTGTAGTCCAAGGTCCTTGGGAGGCTGAGACAGAAGGATCATTTGAACTCCAGAGTTTGAGGTCACTGTGAGGCACTCAAGCCTGGGGCAACAGAGTGAGACTCAGTTTAAAAAAAAAGAAGAAGAAAAGATATCTAGAATCACCAGATGGTAACTGGTCATCCGTAAACTATAATCAAGTCTGCAGATTTCTCAGGGATTTTGCCAAACACCACTTCTGAACTCCAGAGGATACTAAAGAAGTTAAGAGAAATTACTAGGTACCACTATCATCTCAAATCATGTGATAATACCATTGTATAATGTATCATAAAGTTACTACATACATATTACTATATATATATATATATGGTATTTTTTATTTATGTTTATTTTTTATTTTTTTTTTGTAGAGACAGAGTCTCACTTTACCACACTCAGTAGAGTGCCATGACATCACAGGACTCACAGCAACCTCCAGCTCTTGGGCCTATGCGATTTTCCTGCCTCAGCCTCCCTAGTAGCCGGCAGGCACCCCCCACAACGCCCGGCTATACAGTAGTATTTTTAAAGTGACATCACTCATGCCAGTTGCTTTCTTTTAATACCATAGATATGGTTGAGAAGTCCAATGTGTTATTCCCATTTAAATATTAAACCCCTTTTTTATATTTATATTTGAGGCTGCAAGTGATGTCATTTAACTCAGATTTCCCTCAGCCTAATGAAGGCTTTGCTTTTGTAGTTACCCCAAAGTTAAATGCTAACCATTATGCACAGGCATGCACATAACTGCCCTTTCGTTCTTTAAAATTATGGTCACACCACTTAGCTTATAAAAAAATTATTTAAATATTTAAATAATATTTAAATTCTACAGGGTGTTGGTGTTGTAAGACACTGTCTTCCTGCTACTTGCTCACAGTTTGGGGGAGGGCAGCTAAAAGCAAGTCAACTCCTCTTGGTTTGTAACAGTGCCATGACAAAGCTAAAACATACAGTGTTATATAAACACACAGCAAAATCACTTAGAATGATTAGAAGATTTGTAAAGCTTCCTAAAGGATGACATATACACAACATTTTAAAAATAAGTAAGGATTAAAATGAGTTGTCCTGTGACCCCACTTCAAAAACACAAGGTAATTTGTTGTTTAAAAATAATTTTGTCCTAAGCTTACTTTTTCATATTTGCCCATGTACTATAAAAAAAAAAAAAAAAAAGAAAAAGAAGTTAAGATAAAGAGGGAAGGGGAGGGGAGGAGAGGGAAGGGGAGGGAGTAAAGGAAGAAAAGGAAGGAAAAGAAGGGAAAAAGGGAAAGGAAGGAAAGAAAGAAATCCTATGACAAATGTAGAATCATAATGCTGTGGTCTCAATGTGTCCTCTGTGTGTGGGAAACTTAATCGCCAAGGCAACAGTGTTGGGAGGTGAGACCTTTTGGGAGGTGTGTAGGTCAGGGGCACTCCACCTTCATGAATGGATTAATGATGCTATAAAAAGGGCCTACAGGAGGAAGGAGATTCTCTCTCTTTTGCTCTTCTGCTACATGAGGACACAGTCTGTCAGTCTCCTGCCCTTTTGCCTTTTTCCACATGAGAATACAATAAGAAGGTCCACACTCAGATGCCGGAACCTTGATCTTAGACTTTCCAGCCTACAGAACTGTGAGAGAATAAACTCCTGCTCTTTATAAATCACCCAGTCTCCAGTATTGTGTTATAGCAGCACAAAACAAACTGAGACACATAACTGGAAGAAAGAATTGCTCCGTAAAACATTTTATAACTTATTTATGTGTAGCTCAGAGTAATATTGGTGACCACAGCACCCCTGCACAACTATAAAATCAGCGATTCTTCAAGAGTGTGTCCTACCTAAATAAACCTGGGAACTGGTTACTAGTGGCTTTCATTGATACCTCCATTTAATTCCATGTAAGATCTGCAGACAGTCTGTTCTGGAAATGTATTCCAGCCTGTGACAAAATAAGTAACTTGTGCTTGAATGTAGATCAATGCACTGCTTCCTTCACTGAGAAACTCTATGAAAAAAAAAAAAAAAAATCAGCTGATTTACATTTTGGCACATGCTCCTTAAGTTGTTCGAGACCAGGTAGCAAAATTTCAGATCAGCATTCTGAGTAGCTTTGATCTAAAAGTAGATCACCCACTTCTCTTTCCCTCATATCCAACATTGCATCCATCAGGAAGTCTTATGCATACTACTACTTCTCGTGCACTACCTAAAATATATCCCAATTCAGCTACTTTACCACCTCTCCACCTACAATCATACTCAAAACAATCCTTATTTCTCATGTGATGGCAACAGCCCACTAAATGGTTTCTTAGCCTCTGCTCTTGCCCTGTGATGGCCTTGCCGCCTTGGCAGCCAGGGTGAGTCTTCCTGAAAGCACCAACTGGACCAGGTCACCCCTGGGCTTCTCCCGTGTCTTAAACCTTGCCTAGGGAACACTTCCTTGGCTGCTCCTTCCCTGCCTGCTAGCTTGGTTCCTACCTGTCTTCCCATCCTCTAAATGTTGGTCTCCTCCCCAGCCAATCCTCAGGGCCCTTCTCTTTTCAATCTATTATTATTACCCTGCCCCCCCACCATGCTGATCATGCTTGGTCACACTATGTCACCACAGCATGGATGCACCAGGTGTGGGAGGATGCACATTGTGGGAGGGAGGACTCGAGACAGAGAGAGAATTCATCGCACTACTCAGAATGGCTCGCCATTTAAAACTTATGATTTATTTACTTCTAGAATTTTTAATTTAGTATTTTAAATAAGTATTAAAATTTACCAAAGGTAACCGAAATCTCAAAAAGCAAAAAGACAGATAATGGGGGGTGGGGGGGTGGGATGATTATATGTGCTTAGTACTTGATTATCTCCATAAACTAGAAAATAAAGTTTATAAAAGCAAACAATTTAGACTCGGCACCTGTTGCTCAGTGGTTAGGGCACAGGCCACATACATGGAGGCAGGCGGGTTCCAACTCAGCCCAGGCCTGCTGAACAACAATGACAACTGCAACCAAAAAATAGCCGGGCACTATGGCAGGCACCTGTAGTCCCAGCTATTTGGGAGGCTGAGGCAGGAGAATCACTTAAGTCTAAGAGTTTGAGGTTGCTGTGAGCTGTGACATCACAACACTCTACTCAGGGAGACATAGTGAAACCCTGTCTCAAAAATAAATAAATAAAAGCCATTTGGGGATTTTATTCACTGCATTTTTTTAATGTTTGGCAAAAAGTGATCAATCAACATTCTTGTTGAATGAAAGAATGAATAAATAAGCCATTAATTCCTGAGATTTAAGATGAAAATGACAGAGTTTATTAAGCAGTTATTAGAAGTATAGCATGAAAACTATTTCAAGTACATTTGGGTTGTTGGGAAGGATTCCGGAATTAACTCTGATCATAACAGGATTCATGACAGGCTAGGGGAATGTCAGAGCCATCCTGTTTTGGTTGCCCAGATGCTGTTTCTCTGTGTTCATACTGTTCTGCAATGTGACAGTCTCTTCCCTGCATCAGACTTTTTACTGTAAATAATGCAGAGTGCCTGGGCTCTCCGTCAGAAATTTAGCCAGTGCAATATTCATAAATTCAGTGGCAACACTTGGACTTCTTCAAGCCTAGTTTTCTCTCTTTTTTAAATTTCACAAAATTTAAGGAGGCTCTCACATCTTCCAATATGCATCACCTGCTATTGCTAATTTCTCATTGCCTAGGAACCCCATCTGTTTTTATGGCCTCCTGGCCCCAAGCTGCAGCTACAGGTCCTATCCAGCAGCCTCGATATTCTGCTTGGGTGTGGCCATGGCAACAGGATCTGCTTCACACCTCACTCTTCTCTTGGCAGGAGAACTTGCAGACAGATCCAAAAGCACAGGAAACTCCACTGCACAGAATTGTGGATTCCAGCCACTTAACCATGTGAGACTACGAAGCGTTCCATCTGGTGGAACAGCTCAGAGGGGCTCTGTTCTGACTTGGAACTACTCACGAATCAAATATTGGAGGCAAACCCCAATTTAAATGTGAATGCTAATTTTGTTTACAAGACAATTTCTTATGGATTCACAGGTCAGAACTTTTTTTTTTTTTTTGGTCACCAAGATGATAGTTGATTAAGCCATTACTCCACTGAACACAGCACAGCTTCATTAGGCTTCTGCTACTATGCTTTGGCAGCACTTTTTCTTTTTAAAATGAGATGCTTTTCCCCATTAAATTACCTGGGAAGGAGAAACCTATTTCTCCTATTACATTAGCACAATGGATAAGAAACCCTTAGTACATTCGATGATACCTTGTGGAACACTGGTGTTTACTGCATTTTCCCTTTCCCTTACTTTCCTGGGAAGTGAGCCAGCCAAGGTGTTTCATTATGTCCTTGGAGACCACTCAGACCACAACTTGGAAGCCAATGTCTTCTGGTCACTGAGTTAACAGGCAGAGCACCTCTTCTTATAGCTTAGTAACCAGGTTCTATTTTTAGTTAAAAGGCTTATCTTATAACCCTCCTTAGCAGAAATTATTATCCACAGGACAAGCATCGATGTAAGATAAAGTGAGTACCGTAAGTATCTCCGATACTCCAGTCTGCTTTTAGCCGCAAACAATTCTAATGTACACATTCCATGTATCTCTTCATCAAGAAATCATGAAAAATAAACCTCTAGCATGAACTTGTACTAGAAATGTCATTACAGTTCCTTTACTTTCTTCCTTTCCATTTTAGGTTTACAGGACACTTAAAATACTCATTTTCATTATCCTTTTGTGTATCTTTTCCTTCCTGTCTTAAAAAGGAAACGTCTGTAAAAAAACTGATACCTAAGATACCAAATGGGATGAAGCTGCAGCAGAATTCTGCATCCAAAATGACTGACTCATATTTTCTTGCTATTTACGCCCAAATGAGAAAGAACATAAAGGGTTTTTATTGCTGAGTTACTAGATATAGAGGAGCAACAAGATCATTTGTCTTTTATTATTTTTTACTGCTTGTCCCTATAATCTTGTTATTCATGTTGGAGACCATCACTGGAGTCGTAATATCTTATTTGTTGAACAATAGACCTTAGAATGTCTCATGCTAAAAGTACATGCATAACAGACAAATGTATCCACAGATTTCAAATGGCAAAGCCATAACCAGAATGAAGCCAGCTACCATTTATGTTTGTTTCTGTGATACATACCAACACTAAGTCTCTCACTTCTGTCTATGAGAAAAACTAGGACTCTACTACCTCAGAATGTAGAAAGTTTTTCCTAAAACATCCAGTGCTATTTAAAGAAAATGTCAACAGGAAAGGAAAGTTATCACATTCTTTGGTATCTCTTATAAACTCTTTTTGGCTCAGAAATTTTCACATCTTCCACATCTATACCAGTTGATATCTTCAAACCTCTCGTTTTCTGCTGCCACTTCAGAGTAGGGACACTTTATAGGCAGCATTTATGTTTTAATTCTTTTCATTGAAAAAAACCAACTTGGTTTAAATAGAAATAAAAAATAATGGATGCACATAACTGAAATATTCAGCAATTATACTAACTTCAGATGCACTGGGAGCGATGGCCTATACCGTGGTTATTTTACTTCTTGTTTTGTTTGTTTGTTTGTATTTTTTTGGCCCAGGTTCATTTTCAGGCAGCCTGCCTCCGTTTGATAGCAAAGATGGCCATCAGCAGGTCTGGACAGGAATCCTCATGAGAAAGAGAGGATGTTTTAGTGTTCTATTAAAATCCCAGGGAGTGCAGTCATCATTTTACCAGCATAGATCATATATCTATCCTTGAACAAGTCACCTTTGCCAGGGGTGAGGTATTTGGCTGGGTAGGCACTTGTTTGCCCCAGGAGAACAGGAGCAATGGAGGGAGATCAGCTCACAGAAACCACCGGACTGAAAAAAAAGGTCCTTGGATACAACTGTCAGCCTCTGAGGTTCTTGTCGTACATGTAAAGGTATCAACACACAGGAAAACAAATCTCTGTAATTGCTCTAGTCTACTTCTCTGAATATCCTCGTCTGAAGGACCTTTCAAAGTCTTTCACAGCACAGAATCTGTAAGTTTCCCCCATGTCTTCTGTTTACTACTAAATAGGTTCCAGGTAAGAATGACAGGCCCTCTCAGTATAGGTAGAGGCCCATGGTTGTCTTAGCTTCATGGGAAATGTTTCACAAATTACAGATATGGGGGCACAGAGACCTGGTGCTGGCAGAATTAAAGGGAAGGACACCTGTTAATGTCCAAAGCTCCATGAGAATAATAAAATGAGCTGGTAACCAATCCCCACTGCTATTTAATAATATAAATGCAGCAGAACTGCCCAATTACTTTGTAGACGAAAATTTGACATTTCCAAAATTATATACATGAAATGAAACTGCATTTTACAATCTTCCTTCAATGATCTAATGATTTCAAGGACTTTTAATTCAGAGTTGTGGCAGAGGGCCTTAGACTTTGGATCATATTTACTAACCAAATGGGAAATTCAACATAATTTTTCTATAAATTCTATAGACATTATCATCCCTACACAGGACTTTTTGGCAAGTTAATTCCATTTAATTGGAGTAGTAATTCCAGTCTTTTATAATAAAGTCCAAATAAACTATGGCAATTAAAATGCACATAGCAAACAAACAACTGAGTGATTTTAACAGTCTTTTTTTTTTAAGATTCAAATTAAAGTTAACCGCTTAATTTAATGGAAACCTTACAAAGAGGTCTTCAAAGGCCTATGGTTTAGAATTCCCCCAGCTCAGAACCTCAAAGAAAAAAGAAACACTATCCTAGCACTGAAACTCAGAGCTTCCTATCCAGAGGCAAGTGCATATTAGTAATATCAGGTGTGCATTGTGGTACAGGTATCCTGCCCACTGTGTTTAAACAGAGGACTTTTATTTTGTTTTTAAGTTGCTAGGCATCCTGGTTTTGCTTAGTGTTATCTGTTCTCTAGGAAAATAAATATCATTATCTCTGTGCCAATAAAGGATAGCTGACCATGTCACTTCCTACTTCAAAGACCAAAATCCTCAGCCTCACCACAAGGATTCTGAATTGTCTAGCACTGGCTTGCCTCGCCACTTTCATTTTGTCCAACTTCACCCCGTCCCAGCATTCTGATCATCTTTTATGTCTTCACATGTGTCAACCGATTTCCTCTTTCTGAACACCTTGCTTCCAGCCTCATGAAGCCTTCAACCAAGCCTTCAAGCCTTCCTGTCCACAGCCTCCCAGCCCTACCTGCCTTCAGGACTCCTTCCTGGTAGCATAACCAACATCCTCTCCCCAACATCAGACTATCAGCTCCCAGAGGACAGGTCCATGTCTGCTTTGCCCCTGTATCCCCAGTGTTTAGCTGAGAGCCCAGCACATGGCACATGCTTGGATCGCAAACATGTGTTAGAAAAATGTTCTGTGCATTTGGGAAGATGTTGGTCAAAGGGTACAAAAACAAACAAAAAAGTTCCATGCAATCTGAAACAGCTATTTCCCAGCAAATATAGTTCTGCCAAAATATAATATATTTTGATTTGGCAAATGTCAGTGGGATCTGCATTCTTTGAACATAGCAGGAAAGCGACAATAAAAGCATGTTAGAAACTTCAGGAAATTCCTAGGTAATTGTGAGGTTTCACAGACGGGACCTAGGTCAATGATAGAAGTCAAACAAGCAGATTTTACCCCAAAAGAGGCAAAACTTCTTGTCAGTGAGTCAAAAAGAAATAAGCCATCCTGAGAAATCAGAATATCTCCCTTTAGAATGATATGTATCTAATGGTAAAATGCAACCAATGGGAAAGCAATTCACCCATTGCTCAAGGGCCAGGTGGATCCTCACCACCATCACTTCATTTAAGTCATTCAAATGATTCCCTCTCTCAACAGTCTTTAAAAGAAAAAGTTTAAGAGATAATAAAAGAAAAAGTATAGAGATCTTGGCAAAAGCAATGTTTTCATTTAAATCATACCCAGCTTGCCAGGGAACTAAACTAAAGCTGGAAGAATAATATCTCTGACCCAATGGCTTTGAACTTTGACATCAGTCCTTCTGGGATTCACAGACACATGAGATCCAGCCAAAGAGACTAACCTCTGTCAGAGTTGCCTGTCTCCCTGCCAAAGGTTCCAGAAATCCAGAGTCATGAGTATGAGATGATCTAAAACCTAGGCCCCCTACTAGGAAAGGTTACAATGGTGGGTCATGCTGGGCTCTTTATTCTAAGGCTATGTGTTGGCTCCACTACAGAACCCCCTTTGAAAATCCGCAGAAAATCTACAGATTCTCAGAAATGTGCCCATTGCACTCACTGAGTGACACAAAATCAGCTCCTCCAAGCTACTTCTGTTTTCTATATAACTGCCTTAATCTACTTCTGAACATTTACATTTTCCCAATGTGCCATATTTTTCATGAAACTTTCATGGTTCTTGCCCCAATGGTTATTCTCAATGGTCTAAAGATCACAGTGGTGAGGTCAGAACATTTGCTTTGTTCCTTTTTATTGCCAAGCAGAATTCTATTCTGTAGAATAGCACTATAATTTGTTTATTCATTACTCAACTGATGAACATCTGGGCTGTTTCCAATTTCGGGTGGTTATGAAGCCCGCTGCAAAAGTGCCCTGAGTGCCCTGAGTCCAATCTCAGTCTTAGGCTGTATGAACCTGAGCCTCAAGATGGTTTTTCCTTAACTTTTCTATACCTCTCTCCTTATGTGGCACCAAAACACGTCTTCATCTGTTGTAGACCTCTACTTTCTATCCGCATGGGACTCTGTGTCCAGTGATTTCTGCCTCCCCCCCTAGTGTAAGGCTTTTGCATGGGAGAAAAGAATATGGGGTTGTGGGTGAAATTTCTGTGCCTATCCTAGGGGTAGAGTCTCACTACCTGCACACCTATGGAACCAAGGGTCAAGTTCCATATCCCCAAAATTTCTGGTAAGCACTGAGCAGAGTCCATGAGAAATAACCGTTAAGTGCAGATTCACCTTGTGCTTGAGGCCCCTGGTTATTCTAAATATCCTGTTTGCCTTCATTTGACTTCAAAGAGTAAAAATTTTACCTACTTCCCTCTTACTTACTTTTTAAAATTTATAATTTTTAATTATGGTAAAATATACATAATATTTACCACTTTTTTTTGAGATAGAATCTCACTCTGTTACCCTGGATAGAGTACCCTGGTGTCATAGCTCACAGTAACTTCAAACTCTTAGGCTCAAATGATCCTCTTGCCTCAGCCTCCTGAATAGCTGGGACTATAGGCTCCTGCCAAGAAGCCTGGCTAATTTTTCTATTTTTAGTATAGATGGAGTTTTGCCCTTGCTCAAGCTGGTCTCCAACTCCTGATCTCAGACAATCCCTTTACCTTGGCCTCCTAGAGTGCTAAGATTACACCATGCCTGGCAAAATTTACCACCTTAACCCTTTTCAAGTGTATTAAGTGGCACTAAGTACCCTTCCACTGTTGTGCAACCATTATCACCATTCATCTCCAGAACTCTTTTTACCTAGAAAACCTGAAACTTTGCATCCATTAAACAATGACTTTCTATTTCCTCATCCTTCCAGCCCTCAGAAACCACTGTTCTACCACGGTTTCTTTTTCTATGAATTTGAGTCAGAAACTTATGGGAAGAGGCCCTGTGATGACGGAGGCCCTGTGATGATGGTGACAGAGACTCGTAGCATGATGAGTCCATGAACTGAAGAACATCAAGGATTGTCGGCAATAAGAGAAGCTAAGAGAAAGACATGAAACAGATTCTTCATCTAGAGACTTCAAAGAGGGAATAGCCATGCTGACACTCTGTACTTCTGGCTCCAGAACTGTGAGAGAATAAATTTCTCATTTTAAGCCACTCAATTTGTGCTAATTTGTTATGCAGGCTCAGGAAATGAATACAGTATTTTTTTCCTCCATATGGATATTATTGAGATAATGCACCAAGGTTTTTTCTTTTCCCTTTCCTTTTCTCTTTCTAGTAACTCTTCTTCACAGAAGCAAGTTTCTGCATCCTGAATCTATGCAATGGGTATCAATTTAATGTCCTGCCCTCTACCATCTATCCCCCTTCTTCTGTAGCAATAGATTATAGATTATACCTTGAGACACAGTAAAGATGCCCTATTCTTCCCCCAAAGCTCACTCCTCTATCTCTGTCGGTCTGTCTCTCTGAATTCCAATTCTTGAGGACAGTATCCACCATAAGGGAAAATGGCTAGAGCAGACCCATCCCAGCAGCGCTCCTACCCTGTCCATCATCTTATTGTCCAGCATTTCCTTCAATTTCATGAACTCTTTCATGATCCCCCAATGAATTATTTTCTTAAATCAACCAGAATCTATTTCTATTTCAATCAGTTAAGGAACTCTGATAAATTACAACACTGAATCTTTGAATTTTGTTTTGTTTTAACGTCTACCTTATTTTGACTTGCAACTGTCAGTATGTTCCTGTGAATTTCAGCTTCACTTCTTTTCCTTCCACAAAACAATCTAAATAATTAGCTCAGAGCTTTTCTAAGTACAGCTATTACAATGAATCTATTATTATTTTTCCAAATCTGTATGCTTCTGTCCATGAAGAGGCAGATGATGGAAAACTAAAAAATTAATGCATGGTTTCCAAATGAGCTGCTAACCACCTGCTTATTTTCACCTCCATGAAGGACAACAAAAATAATTTATGAACTGGAATGCCAAAGAAAACTTTACTCATAATATTTAATGACAAACATGATGTATGCATGGTACTGAAAAACAAAACCTTTAATGTATAACCCTATTAGCAGCTATGTCTATAAGCCTTATAGTAAAATGATCTTTCTGCAAATTTATCTATAGACTTTTCTAAGTATTACTACATATTTCTAAAGTACCATTACTGACTGGTACTTTTACCCACTTGGTTCTTCTATCTAGTATTTCAGATAACTAAAAACAATATCTTAATCATTCACATGGCTTTATGCTTTCTCTGCTATACCTGCACCAATATGACTGATGATTTGAAATTTTAAACCATGCTGGTAAAGAGGTAAAAATCTCACTTTGATGATACTTTAGAAATATAAAAGACCACCATTCAACTTCCTTGGTCTTCTTAAGAATTTAAGAACCTAAATAGATATAACAGATAATGAACGTCTTGCTCATTTCTATAGTTTCTCACTTTTTAACCTCATTTGCTAGAGTATTTCCCCAAACACCATCTCCCCCCATGTTGGAAACTACCTGTGAAAAAATCAATTGCTACACTGACATACTCACCACAAGTAAATCACATTTTACACCAGCCTAAAAGCTAGCTTTAAAAATACAATGAAATGTGATATTTTCCATTTTTGAAACATTTCACAATAAGGTACTTACATTTATTTATGTTACTAAACTATTTGGATGAATGAAAACAGAAGAAAACATTTTTTACTCAAAGCCATTTATCATGGCTGTTAATTCTTCTGCTAAATGTGTGATATGTGACTTCCTGTCATTGTGATCTATGCAAAGAATTAAAAATAGACAGAAAAAAATTCATTAGTGTATTAATACAAAAAGTAAGACCACATTTTATCATAGAAAATAACTGCATTAGAGACTTCTCTTCCAGTAGCCCTAATGGAGAACGTAGAATTTTTTAAAAACATATAAAGATTGAACTAATTAACCTTTCTGGAATATTCTGCCAGCTGCCCATGTCTGGAGACAGTAAGAATTGCATAAATCTTAGTAGCCTCACTGTTCATTGCTATTTGGAATACAGGTGTAGGGCCACAGGCCAGCAAGGTCACCCAGGAATGAAGGGATAAATCACTGAATGTTAAATAACAACTTATATAATTGTAGCTTCTCCTGACTTTTTGCAGAAAACAGTGATCCTAAGAGCAAGTATCTTATATAAGAAATGTATTCATTTGTTCCTTTAACAAACATATATTTGTAGAAAAACATGAATGTCAGTGTCTACCAAGCCAGTCTAATGATATATATTAAGAAAAAAAGCTAACGTGCATTGGTATCATTTAATCTTGGAAATTAAGATGAATCCCTAGAAAGATATATTTGTAATGGTACAGGAGCAATTCTCTAGACTTTATCCATGAAATAAACCCATGATTCCAACCTTTTTTTTTTGGGGGGGGGGGGTTAAATAGTAATGCAAGCGCTATGGTGGCCCCTTACTGGCTAGCAGGTTGGCATATGATCCCCCTTCTCCCAACATCAATCCTCTACCTTTCTTTGAGAAAACACACCTGCTCAACCATGTATTCCAACTTTCTGGTCACTGTGGGACTGGGGGAGGAATGGGCTCAATTCCAATATCGATCCTCTTTCTTTGAGAAAACCCACCTGCTCAGTGCAGGTGTGTTTGACCAGTGCATTCCAACTTTCTGTTCACTGTGTGACTGAGAGAGGACTGGACTCTTTACCTTATCAGAGCAGTGAAGGAAGTGATATTTGCTGGAATTTCTAGGAAGAACAGCTTCCTCTTTCCTCTGCAAGAGCAATGAGAAGAGGCTGACCCCTTCACTAGATCTGCACCTGGGAACATGAAGCTCTGTAAGCTTTTATTGGCCATCCTAGAACCCCGAGGAGACATCCTGTACCTGTCACCAACAGAGCCAAGACTTAGGAAGCAGAACTAAGAAACTGTGATGAGAACTGCCAAGGAACTGGTCACATGGTTTGAGCCTTGAATTGGTCCTACCTGGAGTCAAGCACAGGCCCCTCTTCCTGCACTCAGTCATACAATCATAAAGTTTCTCTTCTTTGCCTTCAAAAAAAAACCACTTGAGATTGGGTTTTTTAATTCTTGAGACTAAAATCAATCTAATGTGATTCAAGCATAAATGATCACTTTCAAGGGCACAGCTGAAATGTGGTGGGATTGGAAAGACATAAGGGCAAAGAAGGGTACCAGGCATCATGTTGAGATCTCTACTTGCTTATCATCCCAGGAATCGTACCTATAATCTGGTGGGTATGATTCTTAAAAAGTAGAAGGAAGAAAGTCAAGTAATTTGCCCAATTTTTCACAGCTAGTAAATTAAGAATAAAGATTTGAATTCAAATTTGTCTCATGCTAACAAGAATATTCTTGCAAACTTGCCATCTGTTCTGGTTTCTAATTTTAAGTCTTTCAATTTTCCAATCGATGACTCATATATAATTCACCATAAATTTCAAGTAAGAAAACATACACTTTACAACTAACAAGGTACCTCTAACACATAACATGTGTTTTACATTTTTATTAAATCTGAAACTCCTTAAGAAACCACAATGGCACCAGCACTGAACCAGTTTACAAAATATATATTAACTTACTAACAGAACTGTTAAAACCAGGGCCAATCTTCAATTTTCTGATTATCAAAAAATATATCCTAGTTGAAAGGCATTATCCACAGTGGCTTTTTCCTTTAGAGATCTTTACCTAAAGCTCTACCTATATTCATTCCAATTAGGAAAAACTAAAAAGATGCATAATAATTTTTATCATTTAGTCAAACACCTAAGTTGAACTTGGATACAAATTCAACTAAAGACTATCAGTTACCTTTTTCCCCTGATAGGTAAAAACTTAAAAGAAGATTCTTGAGCTAATTGTGCATTTTTCAATAAACAAAAAAAAACACGGATTTATTTATTTATTTATTGCCGTTTTTGACCAGGGCTGGGTTTGAACCCACCACCTCTGGTATATGGGGCCAGTGCCCTACTCCTTTGAGCTACAGGCACTACCCAGAAACATGGACTAAACAAAAAATCAAATATGCTCTTAAGAAGGAGAAGGTTTGGATCAAGACTTCAAAAACTGTAGACTGAGTTGAAATGATGCAGTGTGACCTCAGGCAAATCACTCCATACTTATCTCTATTTTAAACATGAGGAAAATGAAGTTCTATGAACTTTAAAAACCTCTTTTGAAGACACACGCTTCTAAGTAGAAAGGCTAGATTTTACTGCAAAGCTCTTGATCCTCTCTAAACCTTTATGCCTCTTTCCTTGTGAATAGGTAGTTAGCATTCTGGCTTGTTAGTCAATCAACTGGTTGTCAACCCTTGTCACAACACCGCTGTTCAAATCAAAATTGTTAAAATTAGGCTTAATAATTCAGGTGAGATCAATGTTTTGGTCAGTGGGGCCCCAGACCAAGGTCAAGCAACATGTATGTCTTTATGTAAAATAGCTACTGTCAACACCATAACTGTGCTCCTACTGATGAATAGCATATCTCTTTTACCTTCCATAGGAGGACAGAGACTACTCTAAATCATAAATTAAAAGGGAATGGATCAGACATCTTATGCCAGTATTCAGATTCCAAAAGACATCACATAATGAATATTTCAGAGATAGAAGAGACATACTATTTATAATAAGGACTTAAAGCCTCAGGAAATGTTCTAAAAATGATCAAGCATTTATAAACAAAAGTAAAACCTTCCGCAAACAAGGTTGCCTTTTTCTTGCATTGCATTCATCCTTAACAATAAGATAAAATAATTTTTTTTAAAGAGATACTCTCTTTACCTTTCCTATAGCACAAATTTCAAAATCTTGCTCTGTGTGTATATGTTTGTTGTTCTCGTACAGCAAGGGCAACATGCTGTACTGGATAAAATTCCCACCTTTCCTATGACCCTCCTTCCAGCTGGGACAATAACTGACACGCCAGAGACAGAAGTAAGGATGTTTATAGGTAAAGGACATACCATATTATTTCTATTTTTCATAAATAAATGTACTCTCATAGTTTAAAGCACAGTTATTAGGTACTAGCCAAAACAGTAAAAATTGGCATCCTAAAAAGTGAAACGGAATGCCCAATCTTTGAAAGTGTATGTTCAAAGATATTTCTGCAAAGAGCATTTGGAGAGAACTGGTTTGAAGTTCTGCTTTGCTCTAACCACCAATGCCAGGGTTCCAGTGTCTTCTACCAATATGGTTATCAGAAGTACAAAAGAGCACATATCCACTGAACAAATATGTGCAGAAAAGAAAATCACCTCTCCTTGCTCAGATGTAAAACAAACCAATAACCATTTCTTAAAGAAAGAAAAAGGGGAGACAGGAATTGACCCCTTCACTGCAAATTTCTTATTTCCCCTTGTGTATTATATTACACTACTTCAAATGAACTTGGTTTTGCAAACTTGTTGCCATGCACAAAGCAGCCAGGCATTGCAAATGCAAAGTCCCAACACAACAGCAGAACCTGTTACTGCAAATGCTTATTGAATTTACAAATGTGGTTATCATTGGTTCAAATCGTATTTCTTGAGATTTCACATAATTTGATGATAGGTATGTTATTCAGTATCAGTGTTGCTTACATTGAAGCCATGTTTTTTTCAGTTCTTTCACTATTCCCTGTGGAAAGAGAATGTCTTTCTAACAGCAAGAATATGTAATTGAACATATAATTGAACAATGCAATTAAGTAAAGATACAAGCAGAGAAATGGAGGTTGCCTTTGTAGAAAACAAAGGCTCTTCCTGTTGCCTTTTTCCAAAAGAGACACAAATCTCTGTTCCACCTGGAAGCAAAAGAGAGCTGTTTGTACACACAGGAGAAAGACAGGGGTTTCTGGGTGCCCCAGAGTCTTAACAGGAATGTGAATGAAACCTTTGCTACAGTAGGAATCCCTGAGGGACAGAAAAAGCCAAGGGTGGATGGAATGGTTATTAGAACAAGGAAGTAAGCAGCTCTAATGATGATGCCTTCTGAGTGAACCCTGGAACAAACCAACCAGAAAGTAGGAGTGGAGGAGTGACACAGAGAGAAGACAGAAACACTGACCCAATCTCCTGAGTTTCTCCAGGTCTCATTGTGATAATGACAGGCTTTTACCTAACAAGTGCTCCAAACTCCTACATACAAGTTCCTAGATCTTACTACATTTATAAGAGTAAGCTATTGTTCCTCCTTTCTAGGCAATGGATTGTACTACTTGACAGAAAAGCTTGTTTTTCAATACATCACATGCTATCGATTTAAAACAGAAACTAAATACAGTACATGAAAATTATATGGTATTCCGACCTTCCTGCGCACAGGAAGGAAACATACAAATACTGTTTCATTCTGGAATATTTGAGGGGGCTTCAAATAAATATCTAACATTTCTCTCTGCTTATTCAGTCTGTCAATGAGAAACTTACAAAAAATTTTTAATTAAACTAATATTAATTTTAAAAAGGAAAATTATATATTACATAAGCAATTACCAAACAAGTTCAGTGACAACTGGTTTTCATCAAAGAATGTTTATTCAGTTCACATGCATGCATGTATGTAACTTGCCTTTTGTAAATTCCTAATATATTTTAGAATTCTTTTTAAAGGCTATAAAAAAAGTTCTGCTAAAAAGAAACCTCTCTAATTTCCTTAAAACAACTGTTTGTTTGTTAACATAAGGCCATTTAGCAAAGCCCCTTAATATTAACTACTCTTGATTATCAAGCTGGACTTCCAAAAGGACATTTGAAAGCAATCTAAAAGGCAGTGCTTTTCATTTCAAGCATGCCTTGTTGAAATCCAGCATTTCTCAACTTAAGCACTATTCCATTTGGGGCCAGATAATTGCAAGGGGGGGAGGGCTGTAGATTGTTAGCAGCACCTCTGGTTTGGCCCAGGAGAGGCCAGCAGCGCCACTCCCCCAAAGTTCTGATAACCAAAAATGTTTCCAGACTTTGCCAGTGTACCCCACCTTTGGGCAGCAAAACTGCCCCCAGGCAAGAACCCGTATTCTAAGCCTACCAACATAATCTATCCCTAAAGTGGGAAAAAGTGACTTTTGTTCTTACACCACCTGACATCTCTCTCTCTCTCTCTCCTCCCAGTTCTGCTACATCAAGCCATTTGATCACTTTTTAAAAAATTTAAGTGACTTTACCTTAGGGCAGCAAAGGTTCCCACTGACTGCTTCCTAAGGCTTACATTGATTTAGGGAAGAATCCTCCAGAAAACCTGTCAAATTGGGCTTCCACTTAAGGACTAGGAACCAGCCCAAGAATACAACCCTTTGTATTTCAAATGCAGGAGGGGAAGTGAAGTATTTTCCCATTTCACTTTAAATTTAGCATTCTATAAAGGGAGCCTTCTCCTCCACTCTGACAAGACCTTCAGGTACCCATTCTCTGCTTTTATTTGATACCCTAACAAATTTTCCCAAGCTTCCCTCCTCCTTAACCCCCAAACAAAACAATATAGGCAAACATATCAGATTATGTTTTACTTGAACAGTATTCTGGGCAGAACAGAATTAATTAATGGTTGCAACAATCATTTATATTACCTTCACATATTCTGTAATAATGAACGAAAAACATAGTAACAGAAGCGGATACTGACAGCAGAAACCTTTTTATTCAAATTTCCCACCTCACAGATGTTCAGAGCAATTGACATATTTCAGAGGACATATTTCAACAGTGTATTAGAAACCCAGACAGCTACTGTCACGTGGGATAAGAGAACAGCGCCCAGGCCACAACAAGCTAGCCTTCCTCCCTCACATCGCCTCCCAAAACAACCCAATACCACTGACCTCAATGCTTTTTCCACACAATTCTCACTTCCCTCCATCTGAATCTTCCCTCTGCAATTTAATGGCCAGAACTATTTCCCACGGTTGCGCACACAATCTCAGAGACCCATTTTCTTAGAGAGCAGGCAGGTGGTACAGTTCTCGCTCTCCCTCCTTTGATCTTCCCAGAGACGGGACAGGTTTCCAGAATTGCCTTCCTTCTATTTCCTGCATCTGGAAAAGCCTCACTGAAAATGTGGTACTGATGACAGAGCATGGCCAGGTGGATGAGGAAGGTCTGAGAAGCCCAGGCCAGGGGGACAAACCACCCCTCCCCACCCGCCCAGTCCTGTTTCCGATCCTGGTCATACACTGTAGAATCGTCCTGCGTCCCTTTTTTTGGTGAGAGGAATCTTTGCTGGTCAGAAGAGGCGTTTTTGCATTGACAGTTTTGGACTTGTTTATGCTACTAACCTGCTCTTTTCTTTTTTCATTATATTTACATATGAAGAACTGCGCCCCCAACACTCCCCCACCCCGCCCAACCTGTACGAGCTCGTCTCTGTCTGGCTTCTCACTCTGCTGGCTTCCCAGGTCTGCGGGCAACATTACTGCGTCACCTGCAGGGGCAGCAGAGTGAACGGGGACCCCCGGAGTGACGCTTCGGGGAAGGACCCTTCGATTTAGGAGACTCTCTGACCTCAGGGATTCCCTCCTACAGAAGGAGTCCGTGGTGGTAGCAGCCTGGAGCCACCACATTCTTGGAGTGCCTAATCGGAGAAGACCAGGAACAGGTTAAGGATGTAAGGGGACAGGGACCCGGAGAGGTTGGAGCGGAGCGTCACTGGACGAGCAAGGATTGTGACCCTGGGGAAAGGAGGCAGGAAAGACTTAGGAAAGTAGGTTTCCCTTAATAGGTGCCCGTGCCACCCGTGAATCTCAGGATCTTCTGGTCTTGGAGACACACTGCAGCAACACACGCGAGCTTGGCCAGGCAACAAGCACACGCGCGCGCACGTACACCCATGCCCTGCCGCGAGTTGCGCGCTGCAGACTTCTGCCTGACTTCCCGGCCCAAACATCACACTTCTGGGGCAAGACACGGATTCCCGTAGTCTAGAACTGATGCCACTATTCCCATCCCAGCCTGTCGCCCACCGGGTTAACACACACATTCTGACCCAGCGAACCACTTAAGGGAACACGGACAGCTCCCTATAAATGACTCCCTTCCCTGCCGCCTGATCTCTGTCCAAATCTAGGAGCTCGCCTACAGCCAGCCGAGGTGCGTTCAAGTCAGGTAGTAGACGGAGGAGGAGCCTAGGGTGCAAATGAACCTCAGAAAACAGCTATTAAATTACTATTCGGGGGCTGCACTGGCAGCTTCCGACGCTTTCCTGATTCTTTCGGCCCCCTCCAGAAGCCCCGTTCCTCCGCCCGATCCCTACTCCGCTCCCCTCCTCCCCTTCACTTATTCCCTCAGCGATTTTCCAGCCAGCCCTCCCGGGCCACTTTCTGCATCCATCCTCTCTCCAGCCCGTTCCCAACATGTGGCCTCCAGTAATCACTCCAAGACTGACTCAAGGCTGACTCTCTCCATCATTTTATTCCCTAGCCTTGTACTGATTCCCCAAATTATCCGAGTCCAGCCACCCATCCGGAGCCCATTCCCCTTCCACTGGCGTCCTTTGCTCTCTTTCAAATCCGCTTTTCCCCGCGCCCCACTTTCCATCCATCTTCCCTCTCGCCACTCTGCTCAGGACACACTTGCCCTCTACTCTGCCCGCTACACCGCGCTCTCACACTGCTCCCACCCCGTCTCCTGGGAGCACCCCCACTTTCCCTCAGAGGCCGTCCCTGGCTGGGCTCCCGCGCCTCCAACCCACCCTCTCCATTCCGCACCAGCCGGCTCCCAGCCTGCCCGGTCCCCTCCCTCGCCGTGCGGTCCTTCCTTTTTTTCCAGCGTGCCCCCTTGCCCTCCCTCTTTGCCTTGCCGTCCCATTCCTGGCATCCTGGTGGCCACTCACTTTCGAATTGGTTAAGCGGCTCGGAGAGGCGTCGGGCACTGGGGACAGAGGCCAGCCGGCTCTCCGGGGTGCCAGCCGCGCCTCCCGTTTGCCAGCCCGGGCTCCCCCGGTCTCCGAACCCTCGCCCCACCGTCCGGCATCCTCACAAACTTACTTGCGGGTCGCCAGGAGGGGGCTGCGGTGAGCGGCGGCGGGCCCCGCGGCGGCGAGTGCGCCCCTCTCGGCGGGGCTGGGCGGCGCGGCGCCGGCGCAGCGCTCCCGCGGCCGCGCGGTGAATGGGCTCAGCCTGACGCAGCCGGGTTCTGCCCCCTCCGCCGCCGGGGCCGCCGAGCGCTTTCAGACATGCTCAGTTTCCGGACCTGCCCGCGTGGACGCTACCAAGAGCGAGCGTCGGCGGGGGGGGGGGTGCGGCGGAGAGGGGGCGAGCCGGAGGCTACCACGCCGGCAGCCCAGGGAGGGGGGAGCGACGCACGGCTAAAAATAGCTCCCGCGGAAGCCGCCAGGCCTTAAGGCGCGCTCTCAGCCAGCGCGCGTCCCGCCACCAGGGCTTGGGCTTTTGCGTTCATCGCAGCAGCGGGGACCCGAGCCCTCCGTGTCCTGCTAGGTTCCTGCCCACACTCGGAAGCCCACCGGGGTAAACGCGCCTCCCTAGCTGGCACCCGCGCCTTTCGCTGGCTGAGGCCCGGGCTGCCCCGACTTGGGGCTCTCACCTGCCGGGCAGCCCCGATTTCAGGTTGTCGCCAAAGAAACCGAGGAAAGTGGGGTTAAAGAGATGATAAGGCTCCCCTCCAACAAAATTTATTCAGACTTACAGAGGAATAAAAAAAACTTGTTCGGATTCTTAGTTTGCTGGAAGGAAAAAGGAGGAAAGGAAGGCCGAGTCCAAGGGCCTGGAGAGGGGCCAGCAGCCGGAGTGAGGAGGGCTGACAGGGACTCTGCAAAGAACCTCGAAAATTCAGAATTCTTCTCAGGGCATTTTGTGCCACTTCATTCCGCAGGATTTTGCATAATTCTTTGACACCCACTCTGACCTTGGAGATTTTGTTGTTCCTGTTACCTGAACTGTAATTTATTTTTCCCACTTTCTACCTTCACGCCTCCCTCACAACCCGTTTTAAAATTGCCAAAAGGAAAAGACTCAAATTCCAGAATGGTTGATTTTGAGACCTGAATATAAGGGCTGTTCTGTAACCTTGAGGAAAAAGGGTGTTGGTCCTTTAGCAGAGTTAAGGATGTGTCCGGCCTCCTGTGCACACAGCAAGCACTTTTCAGTCTAAAGGCCTCTCAGAACTTCCTCAACTGCAAATTAGGTATTTCCTGCTGTTAATTTTCACTACAGACTAATTTCTGATCATTTTTGTTTATTTTTAAATTCTCTCCTTTAAAGTGAGAGGTACAAAAGTTCCCTGAGTCAAATTCCAGTCTTGTTTCACTCTCCTCTTACAACCACCACCAGATTTGTAAGAAGCATTATTATTCCCTTTGACAGATGAGGATGTTGAAGTTCGGAGACAGATGCTCATCCCTTGCCTAGAATAACATCGTGTTGAACCCAGGGCCTGCCAGACTAGAAGCTTCCATGCTTTCCACATAACCTATTTTCCTGAATCAACAGGCTTTACATGAGGTAAGGGCTCAAGAAGTTGAGGAACTATTCTCAGTAGAATATCAATAATGGATAAAAAGCTAATTGAGAGTTTTATTCTCCATTATTTCTTTCTTAATTTCCTTCTGAGGATTCACAGCTTAGATTTTGTGCGTTCTGTTCGAAGTGCCTGTTTCATTTTTACTCTGTCAGAAAGAAAGAATTTACTGAGAATCTTCTAAGAGCAAGTATTTAGACTAGGAACATATTTTATAAATATATCATAGTTCAGGTTCTTTGATAAATCTACTTTCTTTTACCATTATTCCAAATTAGTGATGGTTTTGCTAATACTAGTAAGTAATGGATTAATAGATAGTGCTTTTTCACAGAGCTATAGTGGTATGTTTCTATTAGAGTCAAGAAATCCTCCCTCCAAAATTACTCCCTTTCATTCCCCCTTCCAATTTAGTGACATGTCCAGCCCAAAATAAGTAATTAATGTATGACCTTTTACTTTTTTATTGAAGCTTCAAACACCATTTTTCTAATTTTTGTTTTTTTTTTTTTCTTTAGTTTTCTTCACATCTGTGTTTAATTTCTTTCTTTTTTTTCCCTTTGTTTAGTAGCAATGTTAATGGGGTTGCTTTAGCTATGAAAAACATGTTTCTATTTTCCAATGCTTTTTTTTTTTTACACATACATATGTTTATTAGGTTTCCATTTTTTGCCCTCACAAAATTGAAGAGGCTTAAAATTCAATAACAATAACAATATTTAAGATAAGGACTAGAAATAGAAACCTCATAAAGAATGACCAAACATAAATACATTCAGAAAAGAAATCAAAGAATTGCTGCATTGAAATATTAGGCAATAATAATAGTAATAATGCAAAGAAAGTCATTCACATTGTCAAATAAGAATAAGTCTATTATGGAGTGCTTTGACTTTGAGATTCAGTATGGAGTCATCAGTTAACTTCTTATTTTTTTTTAAGTGTCAAAAATAGACAATATTTATAAATAAAAGTAAAAGATAGTTCCAAAAAACATGCCAAATCTTATAGACAATAGAAAAAGAAGAAATACTTCAGAATCATTCTACTTGATCTGGATACACCTGATATTAAAATTGGAGGGAATATATTATTATAAAGGGGAAATTACAAACATATTTCACTTATAAATGGGGATGCAATATCCCAAACAACATATTAACAAGTTGAATTAAAAATTAACATTTAAGTAATGTACTTTGGTCAAAATTAAATCCAATTTATGTGAGAATTAGTCAGTATTTTCTTTTCTTGTCTTTTTTTTTTCTGATTTTTAACGGGTGATTCATCGGGAGATCAAAATGGAATTTCCTTAGAGTATCAAGCAACTCACCCATTCCTTTCCATCAGTAGTGAAATAAAATGAAAACTAAACTTTATCTTCATCCTAGTTTCTTTCATGATACGGTCCTCTGAATATCTTCATGCTACAGTATGCATATTAGCTATGATTGTGAATCAGAGAAGATTTTGATTTCAAAATCTCTTTGGTGTGTTGTTGAAATAAACAGCTTGAAAACATACTGCATTCAGTAGTCTTCATAACAAGCGACAGAAACACAACTCCAACTAACTTAAGAAACAGATTGCATCAGCAAGTAACTCAGAAGTACAAGGGGTGGCAGGACTTGTCCTTGGCTTAACAACAGTTGGAAGAATATGATTTTCTTTCTCACCTGCTCTTAGCGTTGCTTTCTGTGTTCACTTCATTCTGCCTCAGTTTATGTCCCTAGTGCAGTCCCAGCCCTAACACATATGGTGAAGTTTTCAACCTTACAAAGAAATCCAGACTTTTGCTCTAGGGAGCAGATCAGTCTTTGAAGATGGACTCTGATTGGCTATCCTGGCTAACACAAATAATCATGTGCATCCTCCTAGGAAAGAAAAGATTCTCAAAAGAAGAGAAACTGTCCAGTTAACGGGAAAAAGAATAGAAGATGCTTCAAGATAGAACTAATAGATATCCAGGATGTTCATAGACCGGCCTGTTTTCTCCTGAACCAAAAAAAAAAAAAAAAGACAGCAAGCCTGGTGAGATATCAGTTGATTTGAGTTATTCAGAAATGAGCAAAAGAATAATGATACTTTGAAGTGGATTTTGTCCTATCTCTTTTTAGACTCAGATGCTTTGATTTGCCTGCAGAAAGATAACAGTGAGTCCCCTCGTTCCCTTTTCATCTGTTTCAGGTTACTTCCAAGGTGGTAGTTAAAGTCGTTAAAGTCAGCTAATCAGTGATCTACCAGATGAGGCCTCCAGTCCACAATCTGTCACTACAGAAAAAGGATATTTTCCATATTATAAAGCCCATTCTTTCTGTTTTGATTTAACATACTTCATCATTTTGTAAACCATTTAATAATATAAAGTGAAGATTTTTTCATTTTGCCTCAAACATGAACAGATGGGGGGGAAATGCTGCTCTCCCTATAGCTACTATATTATTTATTTCTTATGCTACAATTATTTAAATAATTGTCTTTCCTTCCATTTCTCTTTACTCATTCTTGATTCCATGTACTTTGTTACCCCCATTATTAGTTATTGTATGAATAAGTGAATGTAATCCTTGAATCACTTCATTAAAACTGCATTTTATAGTTATATATTTACTAAACTCATCAAATTTAGGATCTTTCCCTTGGAGTTTCTCATTGACTTTTCCCACACTGTCTTCTAGAAACTCCTCCCTGGCTTTCATCACATTGCACCTTCTTAATTCAGACCTCTGATTATTCTTTCTTTTCCTAGTTCTCTTTTCTCTGTTCTTTGTTGGTCTCTATGCTACTGTCCCTTTAATTTTATTTTTCTGCAAAAATAATTCTCTTTTCCTCCTTCACTAAACTGCAAGTTTGTGGAGGATTAGAGCTAGGATGAATTATATTCGTGTGGACTTTTATCTTCTTCAGTGTTCAACAGATGCTTGGTGATACATTGATGGATTACTACCTAGAAAATGGAGGTGAATATTTAGGTCTGAAACAAGGGAACTCATGTGGTCGGTGAATACTAAGTCACTTGGTTTCAGGGAGTCAAGAAAAGATAGAGCTTGTATTGGAAGCAGGATGACATGCAGTACAGACTTTACCCCTCACCGTTTTGTCTGGGAATAGCTTCATTGTCCCTTCTTCCTTTCTTTACTTTGTCTTACTAAGTTTTTCTGACTTTGAGTTCCTTTTAGCACAATTGGTGCCACACTGCTAAGCATCTCACATACTTCCAAGGTATTAGCCCTGAGCCTTGAGCTTATTATGCTCCTGTTCCATAGAGGCAGCTCATTTTAGACGCTCAGACACTGGGCTGCCTCTCTGTTCCACATCAGTTGTACCAAATTTGATTGTAGAAAATTAGAACTAAGTTAGAAATGTAGAATACTTTATATAGGAGTTCTGTAAGAGAAAATGAAGTATCAAGACAGCTTCAGTAAAGAGCTATTTAAAAAGCTTTTCTTCTTGATAGTTTATATTTTCCCATTATAAAAAATTAAGTATGGAGAGTTAAATGGGAGTAGTTCAAAGTCACTTATGCCCAAATTGTTCTTTTATTTCATGACTATAGATAAATGTCACAACAGATCAATTAATGATATGTAATAAAGATACTAAAGCTCATTCTCCCCACCTCCCCGCACTTTAAGGCAAAAACTGCTCTAGGTAATAGTCATGGGACATTAAAGGTGCTCCTTGACTAAAAGACTTAGCTCTGATGGCCCTTTCCTCAGGGAAGAAGAATGTGGATGATTATGTACTTCAAATATCAGGCTGTTCTTTTCTTGCTTTTAAATATAACACAAACATGACTTAGTTATTGAACAAGCAGTAAGATCTTTATAAAACTACAATACCTTTCACTTCTCTTTGGGTCCACTGTAACGATTACAGATATTTTTAATGTATGATCTGAAATTCCCAAGTATCATTGAGATATTCATCACCATCAATTTATTTCCACAATGTTTTAATATAATTGATTCAAAATAGTCTGCATCAATTAATAAAATTTATAATAACTAATATTAATAATAATAAAATTAATAATCCTATCCCAACATTTATTGGTACTTCTGTGTACCTGTGGTAGGCAATCTCAGAATAATAAACTCTAAGGTCAAATCTGTCATACTACTTATTTAATTCTCATAGCAATTTAATGAGGTATAGTATGTTACTTAGCGTATTTTTGATGGTACATAACAGAAATTTAACCTACACTGTTTTAGATGAAAAAAAATAATTTCTTTTCAAAAACCTAGAACTCCACCTGAATTATAAGAAAAAAATTAATGAAAACCCAAATGGAAGGGACATTCTACAAAATAGCCAGTACACCTCAAAATTGATAAAGTCAAGAAAGAAAGACTAAAATACTGTCATATACCAAGGGAGACCTAAAAGACACTAAAACTAAATCTAGTGTGGCACCCTGAATTGGATCTTGGAAGAGGAAGATGACATTAATGAAAACAATGATAAAAAGATCTGGAGTTGGGCAGTGCCTGTGGCTCAGTGAGTAGGGCACCGGCCCCATGTACCAAGGGTGGCAGGTTTGAACCCAGCCCAGGCCAAACTGCAACAAAAAATAGCTGGGCATTGTGGCAAGCACCTATGGTCCCAGCTACTCGGGAGGCTGAGGCAGGAGAATCACCTAAGCCCAAGAGCTGGAGGTTGCTGTGAGCTGTGATGCTATGACACTCTACCGAGGGTAACAAAGTAAGACTCTATCTCTTAAAAAAAAAAGATCTGTAGTTCTACTAATAGTAATGCACCAATGTTAATTTCTTACTTTTGACAAACGTAAGATATTACCCACAGAGCAAACTGGGTGAAGGATACATACTCTTTGTACTATCATTACAACTTTTCTGTAAATATAAAATTATTCCTAAATTAAAAAGAAATATTTTAAAATATAGGAGGAAATATCCCAGGGAAAAACCATGATCTAACAAGATTGAGTAATAGGCCCATGCAAGACAGACTAACTGTGAGCTGTAGGCCAGGTCATCAGCCATCAGCAGAACCAGGGCCCCTGGTGTCCACACTTGTTATTCCAGCTCTTAGAGAATGAGAGTGGTAAGGAGGGGTGGTAAAAGGTAGTTGTGGGCCAGACAGAACTCCAGTTGGTGAGCAACATAGATGAAAAAGTTGAGTACTGTATTTTGTCAATTCTAACATAAAATAGTCCAAATTTATACGTTATCAACCTAGAATACATCTTTTCTTTCTTAGTGATTTTTTTCAAGAATGTTGTAGATCTGATAAAATATGGTAATTTGTTTACAAAGATAATAAATTGTAAGACCCAGGATTCTAACTCAGATTCTTAACTACTCTGTTATCCAGAACTCAGAGGACAAAATAAACATTTTGACTATTTCTCCTTTCAGGCTTTCTTTCATATTGAGCACAGTATTATAAACAAAACCAGTGTTAGTGTGTAGCTCAAACTGTAAGAACAAAAGTAATGGAAAGAATAACAGATTTGACCTTAGAGTTTATTATTCTGATAAAGTTACAAGACTATATATGTAAGTAGAGATACCAAATTAAATGGAGTTCTGTGACATTAGTATACTTAAGGACCAAGATTTAGAATCTTTGACATGTAATATACAAGATAAGTTATAACATTCCATTTTTTGACATCTTATTTTTATATTTCAGTTAATGTAGCTAGAAAGAAGATATACATATATATTTATTTTTATTTTTATCTTTTGAGACAGAGTCTTACTCAGCCTGGTTAGACTGCCACAGTGCCTTAGCTCACAGCAACCTCAAACTCTTGGGCTCAAGTGAACCTCTTAGCAACAACTGGCTATTTTGGGGGCGTTTGTTTTTTTTGTTTTTTGTTTATTTTCTTTTCTATTATTAGTAGAGATAGAGTCTCACTCTAGGTCAGGCTGGTCTGAAACTCCTGAACTCAAGAAGTCCAACTGCCTAAGCCTCTCAAAGTGCTAGGATTATAGGCATGAGCCACTTCAACAGTCTAATAAAGTACTTATGAACTCAGGTAATATGTATTTATGTTACCTGAGTAACCTAAGACAATATCATTCTATTAAAAAATAATCTAGGAAGATGAAGCAGAGCCTCTGTCAGTTCTACTTTTATTTTTTTATTTTTTAATATATATATTTTTATTAATATTAAATCATAGCTGTGTACATTAATGCAGTCATGGGGCACCATACATTGGTTTTATAAACAGTTTGACACATTTTCATCACACTGGTTAATATAGCCTTCCTGCCATTTTCTTAGTTATTGTGTTAAGACAATTATATTCTACATTTAATAAGTTTCACATGTGCCCTTGTACGATGCACTGCAGGTGTGATCCCACCTATCACCCTCCCTCTGCCCATCCTCTCCCCTCCCTCCTCTCCCTTTCTCCCTTCCCCCTATTCTTAGGTTATAACTGGGTTATAGCCTTCATATGAAAGCCAAAAATTAGTTTCTTAGTAGGGCTGAGTACATTGGATACTTTTTCTTCCATTCTTGAGATACTTTACTAAGTAGAATATGTTCCAGCTCCATCCATGTAAACGTGAGTGAGGTAAAGTCTCCATCTTTCTTTAAGGCTACATAATATTCTACTTTTAAATTTGTAGTTATTTATTGTGCACTTGTTGCTAGCCAAGCATCCTAGTCATATTGTATTTTAAAAAGATAGATAGACTTGGTTCCTGCTTTAATGGAGCTCTGCTTTAGCAAAAAAGGTGGAGAGGTCTTATAATGTCAGTGCAAGTGAGGTAAGAATTTTAAAATTAAAAAAAAAAATCGAATTGTAGAAGTTTGGTGAGGATATCGCCAGGGAATTGAATCTAAACCAGGTGGACAGAAATGGCCTATAGAAATGCTGCTGAAGCTGATTCTAGTAAATAAGTGCAGACCTTTATTGACCACTTGCTGTGTGCCAGGCACTAGTCAGGAGTCCTCAAACTTTTTAAACAGGGGGCCAGTTCACTGTCCCTCAGACTGTTGGAGGGCCGGACTATAGTTAAAAAAAAAAAAACTATGAACAAATTCCTATCCAAACTGCACACATCTTATTTTGAAGTAAAAAAACAAAACAGGGACAAGTACAATCACACTGCCTCATGTGGCCCGCGGGCCACAGTTTGAGGACCCCTGCCTGGCTATGTGCTTTACCCAACCTGTTCCAGATGGCTAGCTCATTATGTGTTTATACCCCTTTCTAGAGGTTTTTTATAGGTGAAAAATGAAAGGCTAAACAACCACCTTTTCCCCAATGTCCTTGTAGCTGGCGTCTCAGGTATGATTTGGTTTTCACCAATTAGAAGCACCTATTTGAGTTTTTAAATTGGAACTGACTACATAGGGAGAAACATGGTGAACTTGAGACTTTCTGGTACCACAATTGTAGATGGGATAATCTCATCTTCCTGATCCCTGGGTCACAGCTTAGACCAGGTGTCCTCAAACTGCAGCCTGCAGGCCACGTGAAGCAGTGTGAATTGTATTTGTTCCTGTTTTGTTTTTTACTTCAAAATAAGATATGTGCAGTGTGCATAGGAATTTTTTCATAGTTTTTTTTTTTTTTTTAACTATAGTTCGATCCTCCAACGGTCTGAGGGACAGTGAATTGGCCCCCTGTTTAAAAACTTTGAGGACGTGTGGCTTAGTCTTACAATGATATCTTAATGATCCATGATTGCGTGGAAAGGGAGTAAGATATTAGAATCCCACAATAGTCACTGGTAAAGGGTTGCTTACTTACCTACAATATAACCTGGGATTACTTTGATTATGACCTGTGGGTAACTGAAATGAAATGCTGAGGGAAGTGCAACGGTGGTGGTCAAGAGGCTGTTGCCCTGACACATTGTGATGGGAATGGGAAATGTAAGGCATCTGGGGTTGGCTGACTGGGTATAATTATATCAAAGGTTTAAATTCTTGGCTTATGACATGTCTGGGGAAAGACAGTTTTTATAATCCTTCTAATGAAAAGACTTATCTCTTCTTTCCTACTGCTGGACTTAAACACACAGTCCACATCTTACAGTGGTTTGACTTAGGATTTTTTTTTTTAACTTCATGATGGAATAAAGGCAACACACATTCAGTAGGAAACCATACTTTGAGTATACATACAACCATTCTTGTAGAGGATGCCAAGAGCCAGACGCCCTCTGAGCAAGATGATTTGCAGCTGGGGGGGCAAGACCCTCTGGCAATTCATCCGCAGGTGCTCCTTATGGAGAAAGAGCCCAGTCCATGGCAATCCTAAGGCACCTAGTCATTGTCTAATACTCCCCTCACCTGTCCTGTACTGTCTCAATAAAAGGCCACTGTGGAGGTTGCTCGAGGCTACCCTGCAATCAAGGTTAGCCCGCCTCCTGAAAGCTTGTACTTCTAATCCAAGTCGCGCATGGATCCTTCCTGCAGCGATTGAGACCAGGGCCATAGGGGCTGTGACACATTCTGTTTTTTACTTTTAGCACAGTATTCAATAAATTACATGAGATATTAGGCACTTTATTATAAAATAAGGTTTGTGTTAAATCATTTTGCCCAAATGTAGACTAATGTAAGTGTTTTGAGCACATCTAAGGTAGGCTAGGCTAAACTATGATGTTTGGCAGGTTAGGTATATTAAATGCATTTTCAACTTATAATATTTTGAATTTACAATGGGTTTGCTGGGACATAACCCTATTGTAATTCAAGGATCATCTGCACAGTAAAACATCAGATGTGGAATCTCATCTTATGGATCATTGAGTTAGAACTTAGTGTGAATTTATATTCTCATAACAAAAGGATTGACTAGAAGAAAGTGTAGTCCCAGAATTAAAACAATGAAAAATATGTATGATATTTGGGAGAATTTGTGTTATTCTATATTTCATACACCCAAACTCCATTGAGCCTTACATGCCTACTGGGACACTTTTGTCTGATTCCCTTACCTGTAGTCATCTCATCTGAGACAGTTCCCTGGAAAGATTATATGTATTTTCCTTTCATCCACCTTTGTCAACTTTCTTGGTCTGTAAACACATAGTATGGACAAATTCCAACAGGCCAATGAGGTGGGAGTTGATAACAAAAACAACCCAATGAAAGTTCTGGGTGCTTAAAGAATAGCAATATTTAACTATTTTAAAAATTTATGAGCAGAAACCAGGGGAATATGTGTATGTTATGGCTTCAAGGATGCTAGACCAGGAGGAAAGAAGAACATAATGTATGCTAGACCAGGAGGAAAGAAGAACATAACATGGGCATACTTATCAGAGAGTCTGTCTTTAATGTAGTAACTTCAATAGTTGGGAAAGGTTCTAAAATTTGTATTCCTGGTTAACTTAATCTTGGTCTTAATGTAACTATAAACTTTGTGGTGAATTATGATGAATGAAATCAAGATGCTATAAATTCCTGGGTATAATATGAAAGGGATCTGAGAAGTCATGGAGGTAGGAATGTTAGAGTGGCATTATCTAGGATAACTAGCTCAACATCACCCTAACTGTTGGTCACTGAGAAGATCCTAAAGACCCTTCTTTCACCAAAACACTAAGTGACATATTAACTCTCTTCTTTGGCTGGGAATAAGTTGGGAGATACAGACATTGAAACGGTTTCTAAGATTTAATGTAGATGAAGGATTATTAAGGTGGAGAAGGCCAGATAGCAACTTCAGTATCAGAATCAAGGCTGGGTGTGATTGTCATAAAAGGTGATAGGACTGAAATGGTTATCAGAAATGTGTGATGCACAGAAATTCTTGGAAGTAGCTCAAAGGTCATAGGGTCCTTAGGACTGGAAAACTCTAGTATTACTATGAGATCCTGCTTAGTTTATGTAACCAAGGCAGCTTTAGTTATGGTAAACGTAGACCTGCCTTAAATCATCACAACAGAGAATCATAATTCCTCATCTAATTTTCAGACCTAAGGTAGGTCACTGCAGTGTGGGTATAGTCAGAGAGGACCCTTGCCACACAAGTGGATACTTGATTCTTTTTCCTAGTCTTACCCTGAAGGACCTGTGGTTATTTATCAGGAAAAGAGAAATACCCAGACCTTGTTAAGGATTCTTGCATTTTAATTCTGACCCAGAGTGCCACTCTGATCTGCTGGCAGGTCTTTCATAGAAATTCTGTGCTGAGTCAGTGTCACAGGGGGCTCAGTGGTTCTGCAAACCCACTCTATGCTAATTTCCCACTGGGTGAAGAGTTGGAATAGATAAACTCAGCAACTGGTATTAGCTCCCTGATACTATTGAATACTGTGCCAAGGTATAAAAGTCCAGAAACAACATGAAAACCCTCCAGACTAACTAACAACATGAAAACCCTCCAGACCTCCCCCTCCTTAGCATTGTAGTAAGCCGAGGCAATATCACATCCGTGGGGAATCACAGAGAAGAGAGTCACCACCAAACACTTGCAAGAACTGAGAGTAGTGACTGTGATCATATTTCCTATTTAAATCACCTATTTAATTTATACACAAGCTGTATGAATCCTGGGCAAAGAGGATTCGCAAAAGCCCTATTAGGTGATTATTTGAATTTCAGTTGATTTTTTAAAGGTGACCTCATTACTGTAATGACTCGAGATAGCCTCTGACACCCAATATGCAGCTATTTATTTGCCAAATATAATTTTCATTGTATCTATAAATGCAGAATCCCAGAAGGTCTTTGATTTCACCTTTACTTAAGAGAGAAGAAGTACAATTCACTGTCTTATCTCAGAGGTCAAGTGTCTGATTCTGTGTCATGATATATAATCCAGAGATTCTTTGATTATGTCACCATATCCAGGTTTTACTCTGGATAGCTACAGCGATATATCACGTCATTAGGACCAGGTGGCTAGAAAATCACAGGCATGCTAGGTGCTTTAATAAGACAGATATGAGCCAGGAGAATTGATTCTGGTGAAAATCTTTCTATTTATTTCATTTCCAAATTATTTATTTAATATTGCTCTTCTCAATTAGCCTGTATGTTCCATCATAGCAGAGATTGTGTCTGCCCTATTCACCACTATATTTTTTGCATAATCCTGGCACCTAGAATAAACAAAGTGTTGAGTGAATAGGTGTGTTCTTTACTGTAAACCCTCTGCTAACAGCTATCATCTCCAGGTAGAGATGATTTTTTTACTGACAGGCATCATAATTCAGAAATATTATGAATGAATTCTACTAAAACAAAATTTGATGTGAAATCATTGGGAGGAAGAAGCTCCTATTCTAAGCCATGGGATAAACATAAATTTCCTCAATTCTCAGTGACTTACGTTTAAAAGAACTTCCACTTATGAAAAAGGACAGAATAATTACCTACTTTGAGAGAGGCTGGGATGATGTTGGTCACATAGGGCAATCATGATATTCGATTATGTATTTCTTGTTGGCTTTTACCATTATGTATTTCTTGTTGGCTTTTACCAATATTGAACAAAGTCTTGAAATATCAAAATGCTGCATTTTTAATAAGATAGGAGGTCAAAGAAGTAAAAGAAAGGAATAAACAAAATGAAACACCACCAAGACGTTATTCTACATCAGATTTTGTTAATGGAAGTCATTAATAGGGAGAAATATACAATGTTTTTACCTGTCCAAATAATAGCTGGTAGAGAATTTTTTTTTACTAAGAATTACATTGTATTTTTAAAAAGTTTCTAGGGAAACTCTTTTCTATATAACAAATCCATTCCACCAGCACTGAAAAAAGAACAGAGAAAACCAGAGCTGGGTCATCTACCTAGCACATTTTTCAGTTCAGGGCAGATTAAATTTGTTTCATCTACCCATCTCCCTTCATCTGTCTAGATTCCCTGACACCCTACTCCTCCTACAGATTCTCATGTTATTATCATTCTCTACTCATTCCTCTGTAATACTGAATGGATGCATTTACCTATTTTCTTTTCTGTTACCTACATTGAAGTCAGGGGCTGCATCTTGTTTCAGCAGAGTGCTTAGCCACGGAGAGTGAAAAAACAAGGGCACAAAGGATGACGTCTGTCACCCTTTCTACCAACATCTTTTCGGATTTGAGAGGGAAGAGTGTAATTGTTCCTAATGATACTCTCTTTAATTCAGAGAAACGAGGGTGGAGGGGAGGATTCACCAAAGAGGTAGAAGGCCCAGAGGATGGACTTTCACTTTGAGGATCAGTGGCTGTTTTGATTCATTCAGAATTGGGTGAAAGCCCTGTCTGTGTTTTGGCCATAGTGCAGACTTTTGTGCAGCAGGGGAACCAGTGCAGTGAGGTAAGAGGATTTTCTAAGCATTCCCTGCTGTAACCAGAGATAATCAAAATTCTTTCCACATTGTCCAAACTCTGTTGTAACATTTATTTTCTTTTACGGTTTGTACTTTTTATGACCTGTCTACATGAAGGCAATTAGACCCTGTGTTTCTTAATACTGTTATAAATATTATTGTTGTTTACATTTTCATAAAATATCAATGTTTCTATTAATAATGTGGTTTCATTTGTTTATTGGCCTTGTGTCTTAGTAACTAAATTATTAATTTTACTATCATAGCATTATCTATGTACAAGATCCTGTCATCTTCAAATAGGAAGAGTTTATTTCTTTCTTTCCAATGTTTATGTATTTCTTTTCTTTTTCTTTCCTTATTACGCTGACTAGAAATTGCATTATGTTATAGTAATGAATAGAAGTCACAGAGCAGACTTCTTGCAATTTCCTGATCTTAGATAAAGTATACTCTTAGGTATACCATTATGCAGAACATTAAGTATGACGGAGCTGTATTTTAATTATAATGGCACATCACATTAAAAGAGTTCCTTCACCTCATGATGTATTGATCATTTTTTATGATAAATGGGCACTGAATGTTTTCATTTATTCTGAATTACATTAAAATACAGAGTGTCTTAAAAGCTGTTCCTAAAGTCACTATACATGAGGAAAATGGAAAATTATAGCTAAATGTACCTTTATTTACAAAATATTTATTACAACAATTTACAAAATATTTACAAAATATCCTCTATGTGTTGGCTACCAGGACTTATATAGAGGTAGGAAACCTTTTTATTTTGGAAGGGTACATTAATTTAGCTG
>CAUYPK010152476.1:0-21880 GCA_963574355.1 Loris lydekkerianus
TTAATATATTATTGTTAAAATTATATGCTTTTGTGTGAGTGTTTGTCTGTTTTGGCAGGTCACTGCGTGGTGTGGCTCTCTGACTCTCACAGTTTAAAATTTTGGCTCTTTGTGTTGAACTTGTTCGCCACCCCTGATATAGTATCTCCACAATATATATCTTTGTGTTCATTTATACATCTCCAGCATTCATTTGTTTCTTCCTAACAGTGCCCAGAATATCTTTTTCATTTTGGAAAAAGGAAATCTCCCTGTGCAGTGTTTAGTCCATGGAATCCAGATACACACTTCCATGGAACCTGAAGGAACCATGTCCTCCTGGCTCCTAATTCAGCCTAGCCAAGGAACAGACACATGAAGAGTAAACCAGGTAATGCTTTCCCCTGGGCATTTGAAGTTTGAGAGAGACACAAGAGGAAGAGCAACAGCTATGACCTCAAGAAATCAAGGTTCTAGTCCACCTCCAAGCTCAGTTCTCCAATATCCTGTCAGTTCTGAGCACACTACTACCAGCACCAAGTCTTTTAGTCCAATAAATATTTGTTAGCTTCAGCAGGTCAGCCAGGGTTTTTTTTTTTTGTTTTTGGCAACAGTTAAGAGACTCACCTTCTATATGACTTAAACTCTCTTTTCCTAGCAAGTAACCTTTGGTAAAAATCTAAATGAATGAAGAAAATACATATAAAATTATATTTTAAAGTTTTATAGGAGGGCTCAGCACCTATAGCTCAAGAGGCTAGGGCACCAGCCACATATGCCAAAGATGGCGAGCTCAAATCCAGCCCAGGCCTACCAAACAACAATGACAACTACAACCAAAAAATAGCTGGACGTTGTGGTGGGCGTCTATAGTCCCAGCTACTTGGGAGGCTGAAGCAAGAGAATCACTTAGCCCTAGAGTTTGAGGTTGCTGTGAGCTATGACACCACAGCATTCTACCCAGGGTAAAAACTTGAGACTCTGTCTCCAAAAAAAAAAGTTTTATAGGGTATAAACCAATTTTTTCTTGGATATAACTCAAGAATTTGGTACATGTATTGTAGTTTTTCCTTTTTTGTGTTAAGATGTAAATACTTCCCACCTAAAACTTTTCACATATGCTTTAAAACTTAGGTAATTTTTTTTAAATTCTCCAAATTATTCCTTTTTTATATACTAGTTTACATCTTGTGAATTAATCTGAGCTCCTTAAAGTGATTAGTAAATATCACAATCCCATTTCACAGTTTATTTTTCCCATATAAGGAACCCTAAACCAAGTGGAGAGCCAACTTAATAGTTAAACCAGCAACTCAGCACTGGTGATGAGCAGAATTTCTGTCTCTGATTTGCATGGTTTTCCATTTTACACATCAGCCAAGCAGAAACAACTGGTTGCTAAGCAACAGCTTTTCCCTCAACAACCAAAAATAGACTATATAGAAGGCCAGTTTTAAAAAATGTAATATACATATGTATGAAGTTAAAGAGAGACCCAGCCCCATAGCTTATCCATTTGTACAGAATTCTTGTCAGTCATGAATATTGAATTCATGAGAACAATTTGTGAATTCTGAATATATTTGAGGTATGAATTCTTGGGTAACTGTATCACCTTGTATTTTCTTCCAGCATCTTCCTCACTACTGAAAAACCATGGAGTTTTTTAGCCAGACTTTTGTTTAAAAGCCAGACTTTTAAAACAAATATCTTAGGCTGGGAGGGGTGGCCCATGTCTATAATCCTAGCACTCTAGGAGGCCAAAGCGGGTAGATTGCTTGAGCTCATGTGTTCAAGACCAGCCTGAGCAAAAGCCAGACCCTGTCTCTACTAAAAATAGAAAAACTGAAGCAAGAGGATTTCTTGAGCCCAAGTTGGAGGGTGCTGTGAGCTATGATGCCACTGCAGTCTACCTAGGATGACAGCTTCAGATTCTGTCTCAAAAAATAAAAAATAAAACAAATATCTTTTGAAAACTGTATAGTTAGAGGTTTGTTTTTGTTTTGTTTTGTTTTGTTTTTGAGACAGAGTCTCGCTCTGTCACCCAGGGTGGGATACCGTGGCGTCATAGTTCACAGCAACCTCAAACTATTGTATTCAAGTGATCCTCTTGCCTCAGTCTCCACAGTAGCTGGGACTACGGGTGCCAGCCACAACACCCGGTTATTTTTAGAGACAGGGTCTCACTTTGCTCAGGCTGGTCTGGAACTCCTGAGCTCAAGCAAACCATCTGCCTCAGCCTCCCAGAGTGCTAGGATTATAGGCGTGAGCCACCATGCCTGGCCCCGGATAGTTAGGTTTATGTTGAACCAAGTCTTTCCTAAAGTGATATGAGCAGTCCTATTGTGCTGCTATGGCTGTCTTAGAAAAATATCCTTCAACTGGTCAATAGTGACTGTGAGGTGGCCATTTGCTTTTGTCTCTGTGTATATTTTACAAAAAAAATAGTAACTGCTAGTAGTCATTGAGTCTTTATGAAGAGCTAGCCACCATTCCAAGCTTAATACACATACTAACTCACATTGGCATTCCTCATTTGGCAGATGAGGAAAAAGGCTCAGAGAGATTGCATAATTCTCACCCTAGAGAAGATGCTCAGGGCCATGCATCCAGAAAATAAGAGTCAAGATTCAAACTCAGGCAGGGAGGCTCCAGGTCGTCACCACTTCACTCTTCTGCCTTTGCAAGATGGTTCACGTATTGCCTAAACAGCTTTTTAAAAAACAATATTGCACAGAACATACCGAATGTTAATTCTATCTGTGGGCTCAGTTAACTAGTGGCTTGTCACCATCAACTTTAATCAATTTTACACCAGCAGGAGTTAAGAGCATAACAGAAATCTAATGAGTGATGAAGATCAACATGTGGACTGGTTTTAGTCAACAGAGAAACAAAATTACATCAGTTTCCCTGAAACTGGCGGCCACATGCTTACTCAAAATAGATCATGCAGCTATAGAAGTTTCTAAGGAATCTCTTCAAATAAATTTCATTTCTGGGAATTGATTTTCTTCTCAAAGGTATATTTAGTGATTTTTTAAAATAAAAATGTACTTAATATACAATAAAAAGAATAAAAGACACTCTTGTTTTTCTCAGCAGCCAGAGTGAGATATCAGCTTAGGAGAGCCCAGTTGTTCCAGAAGAGTTTTGACTGGTCTGCTTAAAGAGTCTGGGTTGACGGCTCAGTGCCTGTGGCTCAAGCTGCTAAGGTACCAGCAACATACACCTGAGCTGGCAGGTTCGCATCTAGCCCCGGCCCACCAAATAACAATGATGGCTGCAACCAACAAATAGCCGGGCATTGTGGCGGGCAGCTGTAGTCCCAGCTACTTGGGAGGCTAAGGCAGGAGAATTGCTAGAGCCCAGGCGTTGGAGGTTGCTGTGAGCTGTGATGCCACAGCACTCTACCCAGGGCAACAGCTTGAGGCTCTGTCTCAAAAAACAAAAAACAGAAGAGAAAAGAGTCTGGGCTGACAAGGATTTGCACATCTGTGGTCCAGCTATGTGCACAGAAATTTTAGAGAAAATGTAGGCTTTTATTAAAGATGAAGGAAGACTGAAGAAGAGCAAGATAGACACAGTAACTGGCTACAGAGAAGAGCTGCCCAGTGGTTATTTGGACAGAAATATTATGAGTGATACTGAACTTTTTCTCCATTACCCCTAGAAATTCTTCAATAAATTTCACATTTCTTACTAAAAAAATAAATGACAAATTATTTTCACTTAGAGCACTAGATAAAAAATATTCTTTAAAGTAATTTTACCCTCCCTTTGTGATGTCATTTAATTTCTAAAGTTATCTACTGATAAAAAGCCTTGTTGTGGTATACGAGTTTCTTTTATCCTTCCTCACTTTGGGGTTCAGGGTAGACGATGTGAACGTTTACCAGCAATGTAAGCAGTAATGATTTTATCCTTTAATTATTGTGCCCAAGAATGTAGATAAGATTTTAAAAGTAAAGAACACAAATCTGACCGGAAAAAGACCACTGAAAAATTTGCTAAATAAAATCAATTAGGAAAGACAGAAAAGCCTAGGATGGTCTGGTTGATGTCTCTGTTAAAATTTTGTCTTGTTCATTCAATCATTTATTCTATTGTGGGGACACCTCCCTGAATGCTACGGAAATGAAATATACACTCTTGATGGCCATACTCAAGAAGAAAAAGCAAACCAATGATATAATGATTCTTCTAAGTGAAATAGAATGGGATCACTTGTAGAAGTCCATTTTGATTCTGAGGTTAGCTTACTATTAAAAAAAAAAAAAAAAAAAAAAGAGAGAGAGAGAGAGAGGGAAGAAACAGAAAGAGAAAGAGGGAGGGAGGAGGGGAGAGGAGGAGGAAGAAGAGGAGAAATAAAAACCTAAAATTGCAGTATAACATGAAAGCTTCTGAATGAAGGTAGGAAGAGGCTAGTGGGAACCTGTGGGAGAGACGGATCACCTTTCTAGGAAAATGAGAAGCAGGAAGGCTTCTGTAAAAGAATACATTGAAGCTGGGTCTTGAAGCATGAACATGAATTTGCCAGAAAGAAAAACGAGCTTAAGTTCCAGTTAATAATTATGTGCAAAGTCTGAAGAAGGTAAAAGGCCCTGGTATATTAGGAGGTCAGTTAGTTAGAACTCTTTGTACTACAGATTAGACCAGGGAGATAAGATGGAACTGGGGGTTAAGGATTTTATTTACTACACTAGAAAGTTTGGACTTTACCCTGAAGGCAACTGAGAGCTGATAAAGATGCTGTAAGACAATGAAACACGTTCCATGTGTGAATGTTCTAAATCACAGTAATAGAAACATCAAAACATAACCAAGAAATATTGGAAGAAGAAAGCTGAACAATGGATACATGTACTAACTTACTCAGTTTTCAAAGCAAGGAATCAATAGGTATGTCTAAAAGTCAGTTAGAAAATAGAGGCGAAACTAAGCCTAAGAGCTGGAGGTTGCTGTGAGCTGTGACATCAAGCACTCTACTGAGGGTGACAAAGTGAGAGTCTGTCTCTAAAAAAAAAAAAAAAGGAAATAGAGGCAAAAGTCATAAAAGGCAACCACTAGAAGAACTGAATATACTCAAGGTAACAAACACAGGAGGCAAAAGGCAATAATTTAGGTAGAATTTTATGTGAGAATGCTTCTCATTCTTTATAGCAAGGAGTCACATGATATTGCCCAGAGTTAAATTAGGGTAAGAAATTAGCAGAAGCACATAAAATTGTTGCCTCTACAAACGGAGACTTGGTTCCCTAGGGAAGGAGACATTTATTTTCACTGACTAGCTTTTACTCTGTTTGATATTTGTTTTTTCTTCTATACTCTTTTTAAACTTATTTATGTTTGAGAGCGATATGGAGAAGGAAACAAGAGGAGAGAGATAAAAAGAGAGGGAGAGACTGGAAAAAGGCTACTGCTTTGTAGAAATCTACTTGGTACTGCTCAGGCATCATAGATATGAGCTCTACCCACCCATCCCCCTTCCTAGAGCTGTCCCATCAAACACTTCTACAGACCATTTTTATCTTGAGTCTTCATTTATGATTGAACTACATCTTTGAGTAAAAGTAAATGGGAATTAGTCTAAAAATAAATATGTAATCTATAAAATTAAGGGAATACCCAATGTAAAACATCAAGGAGTTCTGCCTTCTTTGAAGTAGAAGTAGCTGAGTTACCAAAGTTATATTTTAGCTCCTAGCTTCACAAATAAAATTGCTTAACATATCACGTTAAGTATGTGAAGTGCCATATTTTCGCAACTACAATCTGAGATGTGAAATCTGACGATGAGTTTTCTTCAGAGCTATGAATATATTACAGAAAATTTCTTTTAGTTTATGTTAAAAAAAAAAAAAACAGTTAACTATTGAATAAATCACCTTGATTTAAAAGAATCTTAATGGCCACACACAGTGGCTCATGCCTGTAATCCCAGAACTTTGAGAGACTGAGGTGGAAGGATCATTTGAGGCCATGAGTTCTAAACCAGATGAGACAACATAGCAGGATCCCCATCTCTACAAAATATTTTTAAAAATCAGGCAGGCATGGTGGTATATACCTGCAATCCTAGGTACTCAGGAGACTGAAGCAAGAGGATCTCTTGAGCCCAGGATTTCAAGGCTGCAGTGAGACATGATTGCACCACTGCCCTTACCTGGGATCACTGAAAGAGACCCTGACTCAAAAAATATGCAGAGGGTGCCAAAAAATGTATACACATTTTAAGAAAGGAAAACACTGTATTAAAATTGTAATACTTGGCTTGGTGCAGTGGTTCATGCCTATAAGCCTAGTACTCTGGTAGGAGGATTCCTGGAGCTCAAGAGTTAAGACCAGCCTGAACAAGAGCAAGACCCTGTCTCTACTAAAAATAGAAAAGTTAATGGGGCATCCTGGCAGGCACGTGTAGTTCCTAATACTCCAGAGGCTAAGGCAGAAGGTTTGTTTGAACCCAAGAGTTTGAGGTTGGCTGTGAGCTAGGCTGACACAATGGCCATAGAGTGAGACTCTGTTATTTAAAAAAAAAAAATTATAAGTGCAGGGCATGGTAGCTCTTGCCTGTAATCCTAGTACTCTGAGAGGCCAAGGCAAGCAAATTGTTACCCAGAGTTAAATTAGGGTAAGAAACTAGCCAGGTGTTGTGGTGGGTGCCTCCGTTTGTGCTCTGGAGTTCCAGATCAGCCTGAGCAAGAGTGAGGCCCCTCTCTACTAAAAATGGAAAAATTAGCTGGGCGTTGTGGTGGGCACGTATAGTCCCAGCTACTCGGGAGACTGAGGCAGGAGAATTGCCTGAACCCAGGAGTTTGAGGTTGCTGTCAGCTCTGATCCCATGGCATTCTAGCCAGGGGCAACAGAGTGAGAGAGACCTTGTCTCAAAAAAAGAAAATCGTAATACTCCACATATACCAATAACAAATGATGAACACATGTCACCTTCAACTTCGCAATTACAAGAGGTGCTCAAAGTATATACATAATATAAGGCCTCATATAATACATAGATAACATCTCTTACAATGTGTATACATTTTTCAGTACCTTCTGTAGATGTTATATGAAAAAGACCATCTCCAACATCCCCTAATATCCCATAGGAAATGGCTTTCTGTTGGTTTTGGTACCTGGAATTCCCTATATTTGGAGGCAAAAGGCAAAAGGAGCACGGACGCTCTTTCTTTCTCTTTCATCACTTTTTGTAACAGCATCTTCCTTATGATACAGCCTTTCCAATGAAGCTTCTCGCCTCCTCTCTGAGGAGTAAATCTCCAGAGGGATGATTATTATTCTTCTAGGTGCGGTCAGCCTTCACCTATATTATGAGAAAAATAGTGTCTAATCCATGTGCTACTGATAACAGATAGAGTCCTACAGACTCCAGTGGGCTTGAAACTGTGAGTACTAGTGTCACTTCTCTACCTTAGCTACAGAAAACCCATGGAACTAGAAACTTGAAGCCTTTAATTGTAAGTTAATAGAGAAAAGACTATTAGTTATACTATAGGTGATAAATTAACAATAATTTTTTATTTCTTCATCATTTTTCAGGCATATTACAGAAGGTTCAAACCTTATTAAAACTATCTTAATTTTGGCTCAAGCAGCTAAGGCACCAGCCACATACACCTGAGCTGGCGGGTTCGAATCCAGCCTGGACCCACCAAACAACGACGGCTGCAACCAAAAAACCAAAAAGCCAGGCGTTGTGGCAGGCGCCTATAGTCCCAGCTACTTGGGAGGCAGAGGCAGGAGACTCGCTTGAGCCCAGGAGTTGGAGGTTGCTGTGAGCTGTGATGCCATAGCACTCTACCCAGGGGGACAGCTTAAGGCTCTACCTCAAAAAAAAAAAAAAAAAAAAAAGGCTTTTGGTCAGGAACCCTGAAGGTGATCTAACCAATGCCTTTATTTTGAAGTTGAGGAGACTGACAGCCCTAGCAAATGATCAGGATTGTGGAACTGATGACAGCAAATGTGATCGGCAGTGTATATGCCACAGGTCTCTCTGTGACATGCTCGCTTAATGTTTAGAATTTTTTAAATGTCATGGGGATCTTGATTTTCTCTTGGAAATAACATCTTTGCTTTGTGACAAAACTCAAGCTAAAACTTTTATAAAGCCATATTTTAAAAAAATCAACAACCTGGTAAGAGATTATGCTAAAAGGCAAAGAGCCAACATCCCTAAAAAGAAAAGATCCACGCCATCATTCTTCAGACAAAAAGGATTATGTCAATTACATTAAATGCAAAACAATTTTTAAGTGTTTCTTATAGTAGGATCATCTACACAAAACATCATGACATGACTAATAGGAGCCCTTTGTCTTCTTATGCAAAAAAAAAATGTATATGTATATTTATGAGGCTATATGCTATAATATTCAAAAGTATAGGAGCTGACTCGGTAAGACTTGGATTGAAGACTCAGCTCTAACACTAATTGGGAGACCTTACTCAAGTTACTTAATCTAAGTCTTGGTTTACTAACAGTACCTATTTCACAGAGTCATGATGATGGGGTAAATGGAAGAATGGACCAGGCACAGTGGCTCATGCCTGTAATCCCAGCACTCTGGGGGAGGCCAAGGTGGGTGGATTCCTTGAGCTCAGGAGTCCCAAACCAGCCTAAAGAAGAGTGAGATCTCATCTCTACTAAAAATAGAAAAAACTAGCCAGGTGTTGTGGTGGTGCCTGTATTCCCAGCTACCTGGGAGGCTGAGGCAGAACAATTGCCTGAACCCCGGAGTTTGAGGTTGCTCTGAGCTATCACAACACAGCACCTACATAGGGTGACAGAGTGAGACTATGTCTCAAAACAATGGAAGAATGGATGTAAAGTTCTTAGCATAGTGGATGGCACAGTATTAGCTTTTATTCTAAGTAAGCTTTTATTTATTTGTTTTAACAGAAATATTTTCTATTTTAAAAAGTGCATTTTAACACAAACATCCCAGGTTGGCAACTAACTTTTAATAATTTAAAAATCAAAATTTTATTTAGCTATAGTCCATGGATCCAACAGAGGACACGTAAGCAATAATAATCTAGAACTCCCAAGAGAGGTCCTGATGTTACCTAGCCCTTCAATGGCAGTGCTGTCATCACCAGGAGCCATCTCCTTCCAGAGTGAACCTCTTCCAGGGAATGCTTTTGTATTAAGAAGCTGTTTCCTCACCAGCAAGCAATTATTTGATTATCGTCTAGTGGAATGAGAAGAATACTCATGTGATCAAGGCTAATGCCTACAAAACACTTTCTTTATAAAATCCAAATCCCATCAGGATTTTCCTTTGACATTTTTGTCTTCACCTGTTGACAATTCAACATCAGACAATCTCTGGACAGAGAATGGAGGTGGCATGGTAGAAGATGTGTGGAAAATACACACACACACACACACACACACACACACACACACTGAGAACATATGTAGGCCACAAAGACCAAACTTTTTCCATAGGGCCTTCTACAGGAAGAGTTTGTCAACCCCAGCTTTGAAATCTGAATGCTAGACTTTGAGAGCCTCTACCTTAATGAATCCAAACTTGCAAGCAATCAGATCAAAACCTTGGTTCCTACGTAACTAATGATGTGAATTCTTCTAGACGTGAGTCTGCGATAATAAATAGAAAAGAACATTTTCCTTCTTGCATCTGTTTGCTTAGATTATTATGGGACAATTGGTTTTGTGGCACAGAGGTGTCGTTCACTCAGAATCATGTATCATGGTTTGCTTTAACCACTGGGATTGGAACTGAGAGCTGGAACAGGAACGTTCCTAAAGCCAGCAGTCCTCCGGGTCGCACAGCCCGAGATTCACCACTCGGCAATAATATTCCCAGTCAGGAAAACACGTTAAAGGCTCTGAAAGTTGGGAGTTTTTCTATGGGCTTGGCACCAAAACTCATTTTTGTGGAAAAACGTGAGTGCAACTGAAGTGGGCTATTAGCTGTCTTTATCCCACTCAGGGTGGCAATGCACACCTTCCTCTGCAGAAGGGGCTCTTCCCTGGGGGCTGCTGAGTGTGCAATGGATAAGTCTTCACACACTACCTTCTGAAACCTGAAGAAAAGGCATCTGAATTCTGAACATGGCTATTCCAAAAGGTTTTCACTAAGGAATTGTACACCTATATTCCATTTGATTATGATGACAGCAAACAGGGGACCATGCAAGTGCCACTACTTTGAAAACAGCAAATTGCTTATTCTACAACACTACCACATAACACCCACTTCAAATTTTTAGTGTTTGCAAGTACTGTACGCCTACTTAAACAATTGAAAACACTGTCCTAATAAGAGGTTTCTCTTTTAAGAGGATTGTGGACAAAGTAGTAACGTTTGGGGTTACAAACACTATGAATATAAACATAATTGTATTTAAAGCTCTACATACTGTCTCCATTCTTACCACTGCTAATTTCAATGAATTTAATTCAAAAAATCATTTTTTGAGACTCTACTATGTCAGGCACTAAGGTAAGCATATTGGTAAGCACATATTTTATTTGATAAGAAAACAATGATTTGAAAGTGGATATACAAAATTCACCTATTTATTCAACAAACAAATTTACTGGGTATCTTCTACAAATCAAGCACTATTCTGGCTACCAAGGATAGAGAGTGAGCAGAGAATAAAGCTGAAAGAAATTCTCTATCATCACAAAACGTACTTCCTAGTCCAGGAAACAGATAACAAGCAAAATAAGAAAGTAAAATAAATTCATTAATATAAAGCAGAGAGGAACATAGGAAGGGCCAGAGTGGGGGACACCGTTATAGACAGGGAAATCAGAGAAGGCCTCTTTAATGAGATGTCATTTGAGAAAACTGATAAAAAGGAGGAAGAGCATGTAAATAATGGAAAGGAGGATTCCAGGCAGAGGGAACAGCAAGGGTCCTGCGGCAGGAGGGTGCCTGGCCATGCTGGAGGAATACAAAGGAGGCTGGTGTGGCTGGAGTACAGTAAAAAAAAAAAAAAAAAAAAAAAGATGAAATACCAGAAGGCAAGGTCAAGGAGGTAGGAGGGGGTCACACAGGACCTTGGAGGCCACTGTCAAGACTGGATTTTAGTCTGCATAAAATGCAGAGCCTTTGAGGGCTTTGAGCACTTCAGTGGCCACTGTAATATTTTTGAAGTTCCTTTCTGCTATGGAAACATTGAGCAAGGAAGAACATCCGGTAAAAGGATTCCCCTAAGCTAAGAGGTCGGCAAAGCCTCCCTGAAAGGGCACTTTGACCTGAAGAACTTACTCACCAAGGGGAATTAGCTCTGAAGAAAAGGAAAAAGCGCTCCCCATCCAAGAGGACCAGCTAAGGGAAGGGAGAACAGAGCAAATGGGAGCCTTTTAAAGCCACACTAAGGTCTTGTACGTTATCTAAAGGTAACACGTATAAAATTATTGAAAGGTTTTAAGCAAGAGAATGATGTAATCTATCCAAGGTTTTATAGAGATGATTCCGGTTGCTATTTGTAAAATGGGACGTGCAGGGTTTTTAACCTGCAGGTCATAACTCATCAACCCACCAACTAGCTGTGTTGTTGTTTTTAAATGAAATAGAAAATGTCACAGGTTGTAAGGGTAAGCATAGCTGCAGGAAACTTGACCCTGTATATAGACTTTATATCTAAAGTGTGAAAACTACTTGAATGAAAGAAAGGACACATAGAAGGAGAGAGCAGTAGAAATATTGTGCTGTAATCTTAGCAAAGGTATTGCCGGTTGCCGAGACTAAAGAGGGAAGAAACAAGAGGGCCCAGGAGAACCTCCAGAGACCTACCTAACGGGTGCAGGGCAAAGGGATCGTCCGAGGCAATTTCAAAAACTGGATGGATGGTGGCAACATCACTGAAATTGAGAAGGTAAACAGGGGAGATGAGAAGGTAGGTTTGCAACTTGTTGCCTGTAACGCCTCACAATGGGCATTTTCAGTGGAGAACAGTATCCATGGGTTACGAGATGAAGTGCTTGGCACTAACCATGAAAAAATTTTTTGAAAGATTTCATGACAAGTCATTCCATAATATGTTATAATCATCTCGTGTAATATTTTGGGACAACCTTATACTAAAAATAAATGGTTGTTTATGTGTAATTCACATTTATCTGGCGATCTTAATTAGTGTTCCAGTCCCCTGAGAACCAAGGCAAACACACCAATTAGGACACAACCACAGCAATCCAGGCAAGAGGTAAGAGCGAGAGCTCTAAAACTAGAGTTTCATAAGGGATTCTTTGCCTGACTAGGAACAGTGCAAATTCTCAAATGTAAATTTGAATCATTAACCTTTGAATTAATTCTAAGCACAATGACATTCTACAGAGTCCCTCTCTGTGAGGATCAGGATGTGGACCTGTGTCCTGCAGCATGTGGCTGACTTTAGCCCAGACACACATGGGCCCCACTGCCTGCCACTTCCACTGGGGCCGCAGCCGTTCACAGAACGCATCGCCCTAGAGAGCAAGTTGAGAGTCAACACCAAGTCGGGCTGCCCTGAAAGGACTTATCTGTGGGAAGAAAGTTTGTTTACACTTTTCACATCAACAGAATTTGTTTACAGTGCTGAACTTGACATAAAAACAAAAACTGAACGGTCCTACTGTTGATAAAACATTTACTTCTGAAAAAATGTTTAAACCGCATAGATTTTCGATATGCAGACACTTGATTTTAGTAATTTGGCTGAACAAAAAAGCCACTGAAAAACAAAAGTAAATGCAATATATCAAAACTCTTTCAAAATACATAATATTTTCTTCTTTCAGGCCAGCTGTGCCCTTACTCCCCTGAAGTTTCATGTAATATACACTATAAATGGAACTCCATGACCTTGATCTATCAGCAAACACCAAAGCTCATTGTGCCTGGGCTCTGACTCCAGGCAGATCAAAGGGAAGGAAAGAGCAAACAAGTGTATACAAACCTACACATTCTCACGGGGGACTGGCAGGTCCCAGGAGAGCTTCCTGGGTTTTGCCCACTGAAGATCCATGAGCAGAAATGTCTATCACGGCACAAGAATTTTTTAAAACCAGTAAAGAGATGTGTAATAGAAACACAATTAAAGAAACATGAGCAACATCTGTGATTTAATCATATGACATCTTCAACACTCAGATTCAAATGTAACTTTAATGAGGGTAATAATGCTAGTCTCTGTTCTGTCTGCCAACATGATTTGCAAAAAGAAGCAGGAAGAGTCCAGTGTAACCAGTTTGAGGGAATGCTGAAAGTATTCAAAGATTTTTATTTTTAAGTGTGTCATAGGCAACTTGGTAACCGATGGCAGCCATTTCAATTCTTTCATTCATTCAATAAATATCTATTAAGAGACAAGAAAGTGCCAGGTACTGTGTGGGGCTCTGTGCTTCCAGAATAGAAAAGGCCATTCAGATTTGGGGGGCACAGAAAATGATTCCCCAAAATATGAGGAATATTACAATGTGCTATGATCACACCTGTGACTAGCCAGTACACTCCAGCCTGGGCAACCTAGGAAGACTCTGAAAAGTAGGGAGTTAGAGTATAATTAGATACTATTTCTTTGTTTTATTCGAGTGGATAGAGCTAGTAAAACTAATAATTTTTAACTAACATAAAAACTAGAAATTGTCAAGTTAGCATGCTGAATCCTTTAAAAATTGAAAGGGCTCAGAATCAAGGACTCACTTATCTTGATCTTCTTTCTCAAAGCACAAGGAGGACTCGCAGTGGGAAAAAGAAACACAAGTTTAAGACTCCTCCCTAGGAATCTCATCACATAACCAGGGAAGATGAATCTCAACCACCAGAGAAGAAAAAAAACTAAATGTTGTCACTGGGCCCGGACAGACTTTGCATTTTTTCTTCGGAGAGCAGCTCAGAGATTCTCCAGGGGATTTTATCCACCTAATAAGATAGCCTTGCTCCTAGCTACTTCCGCCTCTCGCCTTTCCATCACTTGCTCCATCCAGCTTCCAAAGAGAGTCGCTTACAAAACAACGTCTGCCTATGAAGAGAATATGTAAGCCTCCACCATTTGGCCCCCTTTGAATTTCATACTTTGTGGATGGATTCCGTGTTTACGCATGTTAAGTAAACTTTGTATGCTCTTGTCTCCTGTCAATCTTCCTTGTGTTAGTTCATTTTCAGTATACCTTCAGTGGGCGGAGAGGAAGTTTTCCCTCTGGCTCTACAGTATATAAACCAGAAGAACTATACTGCAGAAGTTCATGATTTAAGAAAGTAGCCCTAGATGCTGTTAAACAAAACTGATGGGAGACCACAGTTTTGGACTGAGATTCTGTGTGAGGCTCAACAGACCAAACCAAATTGGAGTCACTCGCGCTGAAGTTCCATGTCACCAAACCAAAACTAAGTTATTTATCTGACGTCTGAGAAATCAGGGGAGAGACAGAGAGAGAGAATAGCCAGATTCCCACACCGGGCAGGTTTAACCCGTGTGATAAGGAAATCTCCTGCTTTAACTCTTACCAAGGAAGTAACTTGAAGTGATCTAATGTTAACTGACAAGTCCAAGTTTCGTTATTATGTTGTTTCCTTATTTCTGCTCAAGCTACCTTATAAAAACTGGTTGTTCTGACTCGCCTAGCTTAATACCTCTCTATTTTTAGATGAGATGCTACCTGATTTATGAGTTGCACATACAAGCCAGTTGGTTGAAATGTTGTCTTTTGCCAATGCTATCTTAAAGTCAGTATAGTAAAGACCACTGAACCGTACATTTTAAAAGGTTAATCCTATGTGAGTTATATTTCTATTTTTAAGAAGTGGTAAATAATAAAATGAGGTACAGTAGCACATACCTATAATCCATCCACCCAGGAGGCTGAGGCAGGAGGATCACTTCAGCACAGGAATTTGAGGTTACAATGTGCTGTGATCACACCCATGACTAGCCAGTATACTCCAGCCTGGGCAACCTAGGAAGACTCTGAAAAGCAGGGAGTTAGAGTATAATCAGATACTATTTCTTTGTCTTATTCAAGTGGATAGAGCTAGTAAAACTAATAATTTTTAATTAATATAAAAACTGGAAATTGTCAAGTTAGCCTAAGATACTACCAAAAAACAAACTGTATAGTTAAAATTTTTAAAACACAAAAATAGAGTGTCTTAATTTTAAAGTAAAAATGAATTTCTAACTAAAAAAAACAAGTAAAATGACTGATTCCAGCTAACAGAACAGAAAAACAATAGGTAGAGTGATTCTCTAAAATGAACTTTTTCTGGATTCTTAGCCAACTCTTTTAAAAGGCAAATGTTTTTCAAAATACTTTGGAATAATTTGGAGAGAATTTATCTTTTTTAAAAATAAGGGCTATTTCAGAATTCTTAGATTTTTTTGTCCATTATTTAGCAAATTTTTAAAAACTAGAAAATCATTTTATGAATTACCAAGCCTATGATTTATGAATTACCACATCAAAATTGTATCATGTTATGCACGTCTCTCCAAGCATTAATAAATTGAAATGTTCATGAAGTTACCCAAAGCCCTCCTGGAGTATTAAAGAAAAAATTATTCATGACACGTACTAAGGACGGTAAGGAAGAATTTATTCAAGGGTGCTACTACAAGGAGGTTTTGTAGTAGGGGATAGAGATCAGGCTCAACTCCAAATACAACAAGAAAAACTGGGAATTTATAGCCAAGGACAGAGTGGGTAGAAAAAAATATGACTAAGAGGAAACATGAGGGGTAAAGGGGCATTGTGGCTAAACTGACATAACAGGATTCTTGCTAAAGGCAGGTCAGGGTGGTCAGCTATAACCTAGGGGATGGTGGAGTATGAGGACTGGATCAGATTATGGAGGGGTCAAATACTGAGGGGAGAGATTCTGCTAAAATGATTTAGCAGGATTCTTGCTAAATGGTGGGGCCTGGAGCCTGACAATAATTTGGCTCAGCAAAGACTCTGAACCCCAAATATAGCTCTAGAGGAAGCTCAGTTTCTCTCTGTAAGTATCCACAAGTAGGAAATGCTCTACAAAGGCTGAAGTTTCCTTTGAAATCCTCTTCATTCACACGTTCAACTGACCACATCTTATGTAACTAAGAAAGCCTTTGTGGGAGGCACAAAAGTCAATCTAGGCATTAAAAATACCCCAGTCTGGCTCTTGAGTCTGCTGCAATAGGACTTTGGATAACACAGTTGATTATCTGTAACACAGTCTTCAGAAGACAGATGGGTAAGTTGCCTGCTACTTTGCAGATATTCAACAAACTTGAAGGCCTAAGCTAAGAACTACAAGCACACCTGCTGGGCTTGCCCCAGATTCAACTAGCGGAAGTAAGGGAGTCTGAGGCAGTGGTCTTCAAATTGGGTACCCCTAACCCTGGGGTAAATAAAGACTGTCCAGGGGTTCACAGGCAGGGATAGCGTTAACAGAATCAAGGTCGCATCCTCAACTCCCATGTGTGCATTCATAACACTGCTCTACTGAAGAGAATGCTGTCATGGCCTGCGGTTCCCTTTCCCACATCCTCTTTCCCAAGCAAAGGCCCTGCACCCACTTTATAAGAGGAAGTGAAGGCAAAGCTTTCTGTGTGCTTGCTCCAGGGATAAAACACCTTTGGGCCATGAAATGGAGAGATTGGGGGAAATGGAAATTTTAGGAGAGGGAAAGCAAAGTTAAGAAGACCGCAGCCAGGCACCAGCCAGGCTTTCTCTCATTCTCCCTCATTCTCCACCCCCTGTCACTTACATTCAGAAGTGAGATTGCACAGACATGCACTTAATTACATTTATTCGCACTTCTAAAAAAATGAAGTCAGCTTTTTCCTGAAATAATCATCTTAATTTGGTCATACAGTTTACTTGCTCACTTTATGAACACTGCTGACCTGAATGAGGCAAACTTGGAACCCAATGATTTTGACAAAAAGGTATTTAAAGCCTGAAGATAACACTTGGTTATTGTTATTGCTGTTGTTGTAGATGGGATCTTGAATTGTACCCAAGGCTGGAGTACAGTGGCAGGATCATAGTCCTCTGTAGTCTCAGACTCCTGAGCTCGAATGATCCTTCCACTTGAGCCTCTCAAAGTGTTGATATTACAGGTGTGAGCCACCACACCCAGCCAATATTGTTAAACAATAATCATCAGAGGCCATGGCTTTGGACTAAATCTCTGTGCTAGACCCCAACAGACCAGACTAAAAATCAGAATGAAGTCACCCATGCTAAAGTTCCCTGTCACCAAATCCATACTATGTTGTCACCTGACATTTCAAGAAATTAGAAGAAAGATGTAACATCCAATTTCCCAAACAGGCCAGCTTAAATCTTTAATTGCCCTAAAAATAAACTTATTTTTATTTTAATCTTTGCATTAATCTTTACATTAATCTTTACATGAAAGAAGTAACTGAAGGGAGCTGATGTTTTGTTTTGTTGAGACAGAGTCTCACTCTGTTGCCTTCGGTAGAGTGCCATGACATCATATCAACCTCAAACTCTTGGGCTCAAGCAGCCTTCTTGCCTCAGACTTCCAAGTAGCTGGGACTACAGGTACCCACCATGATGCCCAGCTAGTTATTCTATTTTTAGTAGAGATAGGGTCTCCCTCTTGCTTGCTGGTCTTAAACTCCTGAGCTCAAGCAATCTACCCACCTCAGCCTCCCAAAGTGCTAGGATTACAGGCATGAACCACCACACTCAAGTCTAGGAACCTGATGTTAACAATTAACTATTTTTCTATTTTTCTGTTTCCCTGTCCAGACTTAAAAGAAAAGTAGCTTTGGAATGACTAATATATTCTTGTTTACTTCTGCTTTCTTTAGCCATTCCCTGTCTACTCAGCTCATTGGAATACTTATTTTATTTTATGGAATGAAGTGTTACCCAATTCTAGAAGGGTAACACTATAATTCTGTAAGGTCAATTGAGATCTTTAAACTAAATTTGTTATGATTTTATCCTTTGACATTATAAAACAGATCCTTTGCGCAAAATGTTCATGTTGACCTGAAAATGTGCAAAGAAATGCAAAGTTTTATAAGTCGTTTAAAACTTTTGTGATTGGGTGGCACCTGTGGCTCAGTGGGGAGGGGGCTGGCCCCATATACCAAGGGTAGCAGGTTCGAACCTGGCCCTAACCAAACTGCAACAACAACAACAAAAAAAAATAGCCGGGCATTATGGCAGGTGCCTGTAGTCCCAGCTGCTTGGGAGGCTGAGGAAAGAGAATTGCCTAAGCCCAGGAATTGGAGGTTGCTGTGAGCTGTGATGCCACAGCACTCTACCGAGGGTGACAACATGAGACTCTGTCTCTATAAAAAAAAAAAAAAAAAAAAAACTTTTGAGATCAAAAAGTTTGAAGACTATTGATCTAAGGAGCTTTACCTAAGGAAGGAAAGGTCTACAGTGGCTTATACACATGATTTAATGACAAACATGGGCCTTCTTAAGGAAAAAGATTTTTGAATGTGGTTGGATTATTCCCAGCCCAATCCTTGGGAACTTTCGTCCACCCCTGGAGAAAAGAGGCCTGCAGTAGTGCTAGTAAATAACATGGAGCCACATCACCCAGACATCTGTGGAAAATGGTTCAAAGCAGCACCGTTGTAAGGCAGACTGACACAAACAAGGGAGAGAGGCACTCTCTTCATCGTGGTGCCCTTCTTAAGAGCCAATGAACACGAGAAATATCTGAAACCAGCCAGAGTAGCCAGAGACCACAGACATTCCAAATCATTATCTGACAAACCTTGGGAACTTCCTGCAAAAGTGGGAGGAGTAAGGGATAGGGATCCAGCTTCCTTTATTTCATATGACCTGTAGAATCAGCACATCCCACTGCTGTTCTTCAGAGCTCATTGTTTGGGGTCTGGGGAAATGCAGATTAACACTTCAGATAAAATGTCTAGAATCCATAAACTGGAAATGCCTTTCTTCGCTGTCTCCACCTCTAGTCTCCTGCTCTCCCCAATCAAATACATGAAGAAACTGAGGCCCAGCAAAGTTGAGCTGTCAAAGATTCTGAAGTAGCGCTTGGCCAAACCTTGGAAGGGAACACAGATCTTTCCATTTCCGTCTTTACTCAGCTCTCCTTGTTGCAAGTCCTGAATTTTAGCCACAGACCAGACACTACTGCAAATAGACTGTCTCAGAAGGGCATTACTTTATATTTTTCCAAAGTTGTTTTTATGTTGTTTGGCCAAGAAGCAGAACTGGCTTGAATTCAGGCAGCCAGCTGGGTATGAAGCTGTGACTGTTGCTGACTCACAGGTGTGTCACTCCTTCTGGGCAGTAGTTCACCTACTAACAGTACAAGCATACTAGGAGATGATGGGCCAGGATGGTTTAGATGCTGTGTGATCAACAAGGATACAACATTAGTATTTTTTCCTCTTTCACTCCCAGTAAAGTATCCCTCTCTCTCATATGGTCACCCACTATGAGACTTTGGGGATCCCCACAAGTAAAAGAGCCCACATTTGCTAAAGGAAAATAAAATTCTTTGCTTTTCATATTGGGAACTTTATTAAGGATTTAATTCAAGATGAATGCAAAACTTAAATGTAAGGCATAAACCACAAAAATTCTATAAGAAAATATACAAAAAAAAAAAAAAAACTCCAGACATTGGCCAAGGCAAATACAGCAACAACAAAAATAAATAAATGAGATTTAATTAAATTAAAAGACTTCTGTGCAGGTAAGAAAATAATCAATGGAGAATATAGACAACCTACAGAATGAGATAAAATTTTCTCAAACTATATATCTGACAAAGGGCTAATATCCAGAAACTATAAAAAACTCAAACAAATGAGCAAGCAAAATTTAAACAACCCTATTTAAAAGTGGAAAAAAGACATGGACAGAAGTTTATCAAAAGAAGATAGACAAATGGTCAAGAACCATACCAAAAATGTTCAACACTGTCATTCATCAATGAATACAAATTAAAACCACAATGAATGATCATTATTAGAAGGTTTAAAAAAAAAGATACTGGCATGGATGCAGAGAAAAAGGAGTGCTTATGTACTTTTGGTCGGACTACAAATTAAATTATTATAACCTCTGTAAAAAACACTATGGATATTCCTCAAATACATAAAAATAGACATACTATTTGACCCAATAATCCCTCTGTTGGGTATCTACCCAAAGGCAAAGAAGTCTTTTTATCAAAAAGACACCTGCACTCACATGTTTATCACAGTACAATTCACAATTACAAAGATATGTGTAAGATATCTAAGTGTCCATCCAGTCATGAGTAGGTAAAGAAAATGTGAGATATATATACATGTGCATATACACACACACATACATACATATATATATACACCATAGAGTACATCAGCCATAAAAAGGAATGGAATAATGTCTTTTGCAGCAACTTGATGAAACTGGAGATCATTATCCTAAGTGAAGTATCTCAAGAATGGAAAAACAAACACCACAAATGCTCACTAATAATTGGGAGGTAAACGATGGATGCACATGGCACAAAGAGATATAATAAAGAGACTGGAAACCAAGAACACTTTTCTGGTGACAGATAAACTAAAAACCCCAACTTAAGTGTTATACAAGTTATCCACATAACAAAAATATTTGTACCCCCTTAATGTTTTGAAATTTTAAATAAGTCTTTATAGTCCTGCTTGACAAAGTACAGTTATTAATATGAATTTGATATAGTCCCAGGAAAGATTAACTATATATTAATAGTCTCCAGCAGAAATTCTTATATAGACACTTTACAAAATTTGGAGACTTAATACTTTATGTGCTAAAAGAGATTTGTACTTCTTTGTCAAGGACTCTTTTTTATTTATTTATTTATTTGTTGCAGTTTTGGCTGGGGCAGGTTCGAACCCACCACCCACGGCACATGGGGCCAGCGCCCTACTCCTTGAGCCACAGGCACTGCCCAAGGACTCCTTTCTATGAGGTCCCACATTAGACCACATTTCTGCAAAGCTCACATTTCTTATCTACATCAATGAAAACATGGCTCCTTTGTATACCAGCTTATTTTAGAACTGTAGGGTTATATTCTAAATCATTTTTGTAATAACCTGTATTTCTTAAATTGTTGTTTCTGACCCAATCCTGCTCACTGGTATTATTCATGAGCTAACATGGCTCCAAGAATAACTTAGGGAAGAAATGGCAACTACATGGATAGGGAGCTTCACTCTCACTTCTCCCACATACGGCTGATTTGAGACTTGGTCTCAATGCTTCTCAACCTAATACTCTAAGCAACACCACCCACTAATTATAAATGACATCTGAATATCAAATTGAAATCTGTTGCAATCCTAGGATTAGATTAAATCACTAGAAAATCTAGTTTTTTGTTGTTTATTTGTTTTGTTTTGTTTTTTGAGACAGAGTCTCACTATGGCACCCTCAATAGAGTGCAGTAGCATCACAGCTCACAGCAACCTCAAACTCTTGGGCTTAAGCCTCAAGCCTACCAAGTAGCTGGGACTACAGGCACCTGCCACAACACCCAGCTATTTTTGCTATTGTTGCAGTTGTCATTTTTGTTTATCTGGCCTGGGGCCAGGTTCAAACCCACCAGCCTGGGTGTATGTGGCCAGTGCCCTACCCACTGAGCAATGGGTCACACCCCCCCCCCTTTGTTTTTGTTTTTAAGAGATGGGATCTCAGCTGGGAGTGGTGGCTCACGCCTGTAACCCTAGTCCTCTGGGAGGCCGAGGCAGGCGGATCACTTGAGCTCAGGAGTTTCAGACCAACCTGAGCAAGACCCATCGCTACTAAAAGAAAAAAAAAAAAAAAAAAAAAAAAAAATAAAAAAAAAAATATAAATATATAAAAAAAAAAAAGACCCGTTTTTTGGGGGGCACCAGTAGTCCCCGCTGCTTGACACGCTTCGGCACCAGCATCAAACGT
>CAUYPK010152477.1:0-13545 GCA_963574355.1 Loris lydekkerianus
CAGTGAGCCAGAGTAAGACCCCGTCTCTACTTAACATCAAAAACAGCACAGCATCTCCAGCAGAAGAGGAAGATGAACACCAAAGAAGAGTACTTCAAACAAAGTAAAATGTACAAGCTAGTTGAAATTAAAAATAAAAAAAATAAAAAAATTAAAAAAAAAAAAAAAAAAAAAAAAGAAATCTTTTCTCATGAAAAGGAAAAATAAGACGAGCAAGCGCTATTGTTGAATTTATCCTAAAGACCAGTCGGGCGGTTATTACAAAAAACAAAAATATGGTTGCGGCCACCTGAAGGGAAAAATGCAAAACAAACGAGGAGGCATTTTAAGATGGTATTTGACATATTAAGCTAAGATATTAAGGGGACCCATTCTGTGTTTTGTTTTTAATCTTTCTTCCTTTGACCACGTTGGTTCTTTCCTCCATTTAAAAAAGTATGCCTTGGAATAAATAGGTAATATATGCATTTAACATGTTAAGTGACAAAATGATACTAGTGAAAGTAGGTCCCCTAAGCATTCCTGCCCTCCTGAACTTAATTCCTCTCCACAGAGTCAATATGAGCACTTTCCTGTTTTTCAAGAGATAGTTGGTATGTACACAAGACTTAAGGTCTGTGCATGTGTGTATATTTTGATGCATAAATTTAGTTTTTTTCTCAGTTAGGAGGTAGTGTATTGGACCCACTAGCCTCCATTTTTTTTTCATATTATGGTACTGTTTTATTCTTTTTGTTTTTCTATTTGTAAATAGTTCTTCAAATTTCAGATTAATGTGAGGATAGGAATGTTTAGGTTACATAGTTTCCCTTTCTAAGGTAAAGTTCAAGTTGTAGTTGAGCCCTTCACCCAGGGGCTGCTGAACACCCCACTCTGCGCATGGGGTGAGGTCCGGCCAATCCCCTCCCCCTCCCACCCCGTCCTTCCTGTCCCCGCCCCTTTGCTAGACTATACTTGTGATTTTTTCTTTGTGTGGATGTGTAGTTATTTATATACTGGTTTCATATTGGTTTTGAGTACATTGGACTCCATTCTGAGATACTTCACTAAGAACAAAGAAAAATCATTTTACCACAAGGACGTTTGCACCAGAATGTTTATTGTAGCTCATTTCAGAACTGCCAAGACTTGGAAGCAACCCAAGTGCCCTTCAACCCATGAATGGATTAACAAACTGTGCTGTGTGTTTACCGTGGAGTACAGTTCAGCCCTAAGGCAAGGTGGAGACTTTAAATCTTTTGTGTTTACCTGGAGGAGTTGATCCACTTTTTGTTTGTTTGTTTGTTTGTTTGTGTGTTTTGTCTTGTTTTCGCTTTCTGCAAACAGCTCAAGTTAACATACATTGAGTAGGCTTTTTTTTTTTTTTTTAAATACTTGCAGGGGCAGCTCCTGTGGCTCAAGGAGTAGGGCGCCGGCCCCATATGCTGGAGGTGGCAGGTTCAAACCCAGCCCTGGCCAAGCCCTGGCCAAAAAAACTGCAAGAAAACAAACAAAATAAATAAATACTTGCATTGTTTTTAATTTAACATTGATCTTCCTTACCAGTCTCCAAACTTAGATATTTAAGTTATCTCCATTTTTGCTATTTCTTTTTCATTAATGTAGTGCCCTTCTTTGTACATAAGTCTTTGCTTGTGTCAAACAAAATACATACAGACTATGATCTTAGGAAGGAAATAGTTGAGGCTTTTATCTCTTATCCAACTCTAACCCTCCTCCCACCCCCCTCCAATACAAAATGTTTAGTTAAGAGAAAAGTCAGTGTTTATTCTTTTGTCAAAATCAAATATTATTTATCACTGAAGCACATAGTATATTGTAATCATATCTTTTTTCCTGTATAACCTTCTGCTTTTTTGGCATTAGTAATTGCCAGTCTCTCTCACAACTGGTCAAATTGCTTAGTTTTCTACAACCACTATCTTTTTCTTCCCAAAGGGCCCAACTGATTTGGAAAACTCTTAGTAATAATTTTGTCCCAAATTCTCAAACACATTAAATAGTTATCAGTCCCATTTTTCTCCCTCAATATTTCCCTTTCACTCTTCCACAGCCTTAGGATGGTTGTTGTGGGATGTGATGGATGTTGTGGGTACCAGATATTTTCTCTTAGAATTTTGAGGGTGTTACTCCAGTGCAGTGCTCGTCAACCTTTTTTATCTGTTGGCACACTTGGACCTATAGTTAAACTTATGTGGCACACTTAAATTACATTGATAAAAAAAAAAAAAAAGGAAGAGTAAATAAAAAGAATATCCTTTTTTAAAATTTATTTATTTACACAAACAAAATGAAGCATCACAATGAAAAAACAATTTATTATACTTTGTAATAAAAATATAACAATTAAAATTCTTTTAAAATCCTATTTGTATTTATTTATTTTTCTGTTTATTACAATTAACATTTAATGAGATATCTGAGCTTGACGTCCTTGTAGAATATCTTAATTGCAAAGTTAAATTTTGGACAGGCATACTCTGAAAACTTCTTCCAAGGATTCTAGTAGTGATCTATTTTTGCTTTATTCATTGCAAAAAAGCTTGCTTCATACAAATATGACATTGACAATGGAAGAAATATTTCTATTTTTTTGGGGGTAATATTTGGAAATTAACCCTTGAGAGCTACAAGGAAAGAACCAAAGGTTGTAATATCTGCTGTTGGATATTTTAACTACAATCCTCTGTTATTTCTTATTTCTGTTAACTCTTCCTCTTCTGTAATATTTAATTTGATAATGTATGAGCCCTTAAAACAAAGGGATTTCTCATGCAATCCAGAGACTTAGGTCAAGTGTAGGTGCAGGAAAGTATTTTTCAAAAGTTGTATATAATACATCTAAAGTTTGTAAGATTTATTCAAGAAGATTTTTATCCAGTTTATAACTTTTCACTAGTTCAAACATCTCTACTGCATTTTCCCTTTTAATCCTTTCCTTCTGGAGCAGTAATTTTTCTCTGAAAGCATTAATTTTACCTGTAGATGTGAGAATATTTTCATGATTTCCCTACATACTCTTATCATGAATATTCAAACACTAAATCTGCAGGAAATGCACCTTTATTACACCAAAACTCATCACAAAGTATATCTACTAATCTAGAAGGGTTACATTTTTAAAAAGGTTGATACTTCTTCTTTTTAATTCATAAAATCTTGAGGGAACTCTTCCTTGAGATAACCATCTCTCTTCCGTATGCAGTAAAGGTTGCATATGAGAAACATAAAAATAATAATATTTATTTATTTACTTACTTTTTTTTGAGACAGAGTCTTACTATGACTCTGGGTAAAGAGCCGTGGCACTGGAGCTTGCAGCAACCTCAAACTCTTGGGCTCAAGCCATCTCCTTGCCTCAGCCTACAGGCACCCAACACAACCCATCTAACTTTTCTGCTTTTAGTAAACGAGCTCAGTCTGGTCTAGAACTCCTGAGTTAGGCAATCCACCTGCCCCAGAGTGCTAGATTAATAATTTTAATAGTGTTGTTTAGGATCTTTTGTAATTCAGGCACCGATGATTTTGACACTAGCACTTCTCTGCGTAGAAAAAAATGTATAAACATGTCTTATTTTTCACTCAACACCGTATTTTTTTCTTTAAATAATAATTTCATTTTAATATCTTTGTAGACTCTCTTTATTCATGTTATCTTATAGTTTGCCAGTACTAATTCTGAAATATCTAAGACTGAGGATTTTTACATTTTTCTTTTTTTTAAATTTCAGGTTAACGTGAGGGTACAGACGACCAAATCACAATATCTGAATTTGTTAGGTAGAGTCTCTCTTGTAGTTATGACCTGCACCCAAAAGGCATCATACACCCCCTGCCTACAATGTGCCCAGGCAGTGGGAGAACCCCAGTCCCTAGTCCTCCTCTCTTGGTTTCCCCTCCAACTTGAATTGAAATGAACTTTTCTCCTATGTGGGCACAAATTAGCTTGTCTACTGGCTCCGTATTAGTATTGATTACATTGGATATTTGCTTTTATATTCTTGTGATACTTTACGGAGAAGAATGTGTTTCAGGGGTGGCGCCTGTGGCTCAGTGGGTGGGGCACCAGCCCCATATGCCAAGGGTGGCAGGTTCAAACCTGGCCCCAGCCAAACTGCAACAAAAAAATAGCCAGGTGGTGTGGCAGGTGCCTGTAGTCCTAGCTACTTGGGAGGCTGAGGCAAGAGAATCGCATAAGCCCAGGAGTTGGAGGTTGCTGTGAGCTGTGTGATGCCATGGCACTCTACCAAGGGCAATAAAGTGAGACTCTGTCTCTACAAAAAAAAAAAAAATGTGTTTCAGCTTCAGCTAGGGAGGCCCTCAAATCAGAAACCCATCATATAGAATCACATGACTTATTTGTAAATTATAAAAAGCCTTTTGAAACTTATATGTTCCTAATTTATGAGAATTTTATACTAAAAGGAAAGAATGTGTTATAAAGCAAAAAAATAAAAAAAATTAACTCCCCCCCCAAAGTAAAAGAAAGAAAGAAAAGAAAATGTGTAAAGATAGTTTTTTTAAATCTTTTTCTGTGCAAGTGTAATAGACAAAAATATCTTGGTCTTTTGTTCTTGTTTCAAATGATCAACAAAATAAAAACTGTTCTATGATTTCTTCTTTATAGATAAATCTACTGAACGCTAAACGTTGGGGGTTTACCACTGGTATCTTCTAGTATTTCGTATTGCTATTGAACAGTCTGATGCCAATCTGGTACAATATGTGACCGGGTTTTTCATTCTGGAAGTTTTTAGGACCTCGCCTTTATTTCTAATGTTCTGAAATTTGGGGAGTTATGTACCTTAGAGAGTGTGGCAGAGACTACTATTAGACCATCAAAATAGCAAGTCCTCCTTCCACGGTGCAGAGTGGCTTGGAGGAAGACTATGCTTGGCCCTGCACAGCACTTCCCAGGCCCCTTGCATTGAGAATAACCTTGTGACTATTTTTTTCCAATGGAAGGAATGAGCAGAACTGTCATGTGTCAGCTCAGGTAGTGGTGGGGTCAGGGTGAGGGTGTGACAAGTGGGGATCACATAGCTCATGGTGGCCCAGCATCAGAGAAGGAATCGGGGCACACACATACCTCCTCTCTACGTGCAGTGTCAGCCCTGCACCTCATTTCCGCCCCTGCTGGCGTTTGGTGACCCTGTGTCCGGCCTTTCTGGGAGAACTGACTCACGTCTCCTAGACATCCCCTTCTTCAGGCTCTCAGGTTCAAATTTACTCTGATTAGTAACCTGCTTCTCATTCTTTGACTTTTGACCTTTAAAAATTTACCAAAATTCTTTTCTGCTATTCTCTTTATCTTGATAAATTATACCATTTCCCTTTCCTTAACTGTTGTTTTAGTGGATTTTGGGGCAATCAAAGAGTGTACAATTTTTTGTATTAGTTTTCTAGGACAGCTGTGACAAATTACCACTAAATCAGTGGCTTAAAAAGACAGGGATTTGGCCTATTGTCATGCTTTATGCCTGTAATCCTAGCACTTTGGGAGGCCGAGACAGGAGGATCTTTTGAGGCCAGGAGTTCTATACCAGCCTGAGCAAAAGCGAAACCTCATCTCTACAAAAACTAGAAAAGTAAGTACACCTGTAATCCTAGCTACTTGAGGCAGGAGGATTGCTTGAGCGCAGGAGTTTGAGGTTGCAATGACCTATGATAATGCCACTGTACTCTAGCCCTGGCTGAGAGAGATCCTTGTCACAAACAAGCAAACTCCCCAGAAATTTATTTCCTTGCATTTCTGGAAGGCAGAAACCTGATACATGTTGTACTATGCCTAGGTGGAGGTATCAGCAGAGCATGTTTTCTCCAGAGAGACTGGGGGAGGACCCATACCTTGCCATCCAGTGGGTGGTGACCGCTGGCCTGTAGCAATATCACTCCACTTTCTGCTTCTGTAATCACATTGCCTCCTCCGCTTCTGTCTGTCACATCTCCCTCTGCATGTCTCCAATAAGGACACTGGTGATCGCATTTAAGACCCACCCACACAATCCAGGATAATCATCTCATCTCAAGATCCTTAATCATAGCTGCAGAGTCTTTGCCTCAGGAAGTAACATTCATAGATTCTGGAGATTAGGTGCAGACACGTCTTTGGGAACCATTATTTAGTCTACTATAGGTAAGGAAGATAAAAAGCACATGGTCAGGCTACCATATTCAATGGGTGTCCTTAGCATCCATTCTTCTAGTACCTTTAGAATTTCTGTTATGGATTTAAATCTTTGATCCTGCTGAAATCTATTTCAGAATGAAGCTTCCTTGTCATCCAAACACCAATTATGAAATATTTTGTCTTTTCCTCAGAGGAATGAAATAAAGGTGACTAGCTCTCAAAAAGAAAAAAAAAAGCACATTTATTTTCTTGTACCGTGTATAAAAATACTTTAAGAAAGTAAAGAAAATAGATGCAAATTTGGAGTAATTGACTTTGTTCATTGTAGCTTCTGGAAGTTGTGAGTGATAGATGCCCCCACAGCTATGCAAGGAGAATGGAAAGCCCCTTCTCTCCAATATCACCCTTCATTTTAGGAGAACATCCCAGCACTAGGTAGCAGCCTGGGAGATCATAGGCACTTAGCTTTATGCCTGCAGACAAAGGATAGTGGCTAGGGAATGATGTCCTTATATTCTTTCTGGCTCTTCCTAGCCTTACTTACAAGCCTGTCTCTGTAATTCATGCGTGGGTGTAGGAAGACAAAGCAAGCTAGATCCCTGATCACCCTCCCAGAGACCACAGGCCTGTCTGGTCCTCAAAATGAACCAGAAGAGTAAAAAAAAAAAAAAAATCCACTTTTTCATCCTGATTCTGGCACATCCTGATGCAAGTATTCATTTGCCTTCACAGGAGTCTATGCATAAAGATTTTCTGTCTCAGCCCTTGGCCTTCTTTTCACTCATTTAAGGACAATTTAGAGTCCGCCAGAATAATTGTTCTGGTTTAAAGCACTGTAATTTAGTTCCTTTCTGAACCTGCTATGTGTGAGTCACTTTCCGTGGCAGGGCTAAGAGATGCAAATAGAAGAATATTATTTCTGAAAGCCTGAGATTTCAAGCTGGGTCTATTTCTTTTCTCTAGTTAGTTTTTGTCATAATGGCGACGTTCATGTTATTAGAACAATGGTGGAATCTGAATCACTACCTTATCCTGAATACTAATGCAATAAGCTGCTTCTGATGTCACAGCACTCTATCTCTTTTATATGCGGTGACTGTATTTGGTTTTGTTCTTCCCCACCCCTGCATTTCCTGTCTCCTGCTCATGTGTCCCCACAAATCTCTGATATCCCTGATGTTTCTCAAGGGGTGATCTAGATTTTGTGTATTCTGTTTGGATAGTTCTCATACCTGCTAGTGTCCCTCTTTTAAGTTTGGCTCTTTTATACTTGCCCAACACCAGTTTTCTCTTCTCATTATGGTGCAATAACTTGGCTCTAATTCCCTGTTTTTCTTTGGAATGTACCAGAGAGCAGAAAGGAGATGGTGAGTTTAAAGGAAGATGTGGACAAAGTAAGGAGAAAAGAAGAAACTATGAGGAGAAGTAAACAAAAAATCTTCCACCTTTTCCTGCTTTAAAATTTGAACCCCATATCAAAAGCACATTTAATTCTCAACTATGTGGAATTTGAAATATGTTAACAAATATCATAGCAATAACAAAAGTTAAGTCCACAGCCACTTTTCCTGCATGTCTGCCTTTTTTCCTTGCTTTCTTGTAAAAATCGTGGCATAATGCACTGTTGCCTGGTTTACAGAATGTTTGTTTTTACAAGTTGCTAAAGTGGGAGGAGGGATTTCGGAATCAGAAGACTTGCTTTCAAATCTTTGCTTTTTTATGTGACCGAGGAAAAATTATATAGCCTCCTTAAAATTTCGCTTTTCCCTAGTAAATGAGAAAATGAGTGCTTGGCACTCCAAACAACCAGACCAGCAACACCCATCCAATGAGTATTTGTTGAATATTTACTATATGCTGGGCTCTCTGCCAGGTGCTGTGGATACCGTGGTCAACACAACAGATGAGATTTCTGTCCTTATGAAGCTTGAATTCTGGTGAAAAAAACATACAACAAACATGTAGACAAATGAATAAAATAATTAGAGATGAGGAGAAGCCTTGAAGAAAATAAACAGAGGGTGTGACCAGGAAGAGCAGGGAGGAACTATGTTAGCTGGGAAGTCAAGGGAGGTTTCACCACAGCCTGAAGAATGAGAAAGAGCCAGCCATGCCGGGAACTGTTTAAGGTGAAGAAACTGGGTCATTGGCTTTGAGAGAGATTGGGTTCTACTTGCTGTCAGAGGCCAGAAGTGCAAGGTTCCTCCTTGATTCTTGAGCCTGTGTCCTTCTGTGGCCCCGGCCACTGGGAATAGGTTCAGACTGTGACTGTGACTGTGACTTGCCACCCTCCCTGGCTTCCTTATCCAACTCAGATGCAATGTTCAATCACTATAATCACCTCCCTGAAGAGACCCTGAACTCTCTTGTCCATGTTGTGGCACTTGATAGTCCCTTAAATCCAGCCCCCCTCTCTGCACCCACTGAGTGCAGTGGAAGAACAGCCTGCAACCTCTCTGAGTAGGGTATCGCCTGATGTTGGTGTGCTCCCGAAATCATACATAGGTTGAAATTTGATCCCCAGTGAGAGTATTAAGACATGGGACTTTGGGAGAAGTGATTAAGTCATGTGAACTCCACCTTCATAAACAGGACCAGTGCCTTTATAAAAGGAATTAACGGGAGCAGGTTCGTGTCCCCTTCCACCGTGTGAGGAAACTACAAACCTTTTAAATATTTCTCCTCTTTCTCTCCCTCAAACACATACTTGTTCATAATAAAACCACAGCCTTATGGCTTTAATTTTAACATAACTGTTAGTCTTTTATTTCTAGTCTGGGAGTATCATCAAACCCACCTAGCCAAAGTTTTGTATATTTGCAAAAACAGCTCTTGGCATTCAGATTAAAATCAGATTTGTTGTGCTTTCTTCTGTTGGACATCTCTTTGCCTGGCTGGTTACTTTATTAGTTCCTTTCAGGTTTCTTCCTCACCCTTCACTCCAACCGACCGGGCAGAACTCTGGTAGGCCGCCCCCTGGACTCAGGGTCTGGAATCCACAGGGGACTCAGGGTTGAATCCGCTCTGAGCAAGTTTCCAGGGCGCGAGTCTGTTTCCTTTCTGCTCTGGCCCCATCTAGTGGACTAAATGCCCAGTGCTGCCAACATTTCTCTCTTACGGCTTTGCGATTTTCAAGTCAGGTGAAAGTCTAATACATCTTCCCTTTATTATTTATTTTTTTTAGAGACAGAGTCTCATTTTGTCGCCCTCGGTAGAGTGCTGTGGCGTCACAGCTCACAGCAACCTCCAACTCCTGGGCTTAGGCGATTCTCTTGCCTCAGCCTCCCTAGCAGACCACAACGCCCCGCTATTTTTTTGTTGTTGTAGTTTGGCCGGGGCCGGGTTTGAACCTGTCACCCTCGGTATATGGGGCCAGCGCCCTGGGCACTGAGTCACAGGTGCCGCCCATCTTCCCTTTATTAAAAGAAGAACTTTTTTGAGATGCTTAATAAAATGTGGGAAAAAACCTTTAGAGAAATTAAATTTAACAGAGTTTAATTGAGCACAGAACACTTTTTTTTTTTTTTTTTTTTTTTTTTTTGAGACAGAGTCTCACTCTGTTGCCCTAGCTAGAGTGCTGTGGTGTCAGCCTAGCTCACAGCAACCTCAAACTCTTGGGTTCAGGACATTCTCCTGCCTCAACCTCCTGAGGACCTGGGACTCCAGGCGCCCACCACAACACCCAGGTAGTTTTTCTATTTTTAGTAGAGACGGGATCTCGCTCTTGCTCCAGACAATAGAGTTCCCAAGCTCAAGTGATCCTCCTGCCTCAGCCTCCCATAGTGCTAGAATTACAGGTGTGAGCCTCTGTCCCTGGCCAAACAAAGAACAATTTGTGAATTCGGCAGCTCCCAGATCAGAATAGGTTCGTAGGCAATATGGGGCTGTCATATGGTTGGATAACATTTATGGAAAGCAAAAGAAAGGTGACATTCAGAAAATGGAAGGTACAAAAACAGCTGGATTGGTTGCAGCTGGGCATTTGCCTCATTTGAACATGGTTTGAACAGTTAGCCCCTGTTATTGGCTGAAACTTGGTTGTTGAGATTGGCTGAGACTCCACTGTTTGTTACAAGGGATAACAGTCTGTTAACAGGTTCAGTTAGGTTACAGCTTGATAGACATGGAGAAACCTTTAGGCTGAACTTTAAATAGCTAAGAAAGGGGTGGCACCTGTAGCTCAGTGGGCAGGGCACCAGCCACATGCACCAGAGCTGGTGGGTGGGTTCGAACCTGGCCCGGACCAGCTAAAACAACAATGACAACTACAAAATAATAAATAAATAAATAAATAAATAAAATAAACAGACCTTGTGGCTAGCATCAGTAGTCCAAGCTACTTGGGAGGCTGAGGCAAGAGAATTGCTTAAGCCCAAGATTTTGAGGTTGCTGTTAGCTGTGATGCCATGGCATGCTACCCAGGGTGACGTAATGAGACTCTCTCTCAAAATAAATAAATAAATAAATATAGAAGAAGGAAGTTTAGGCTGCACTTTATTTAGCTATTAAAATTAATATAATACCTTACAATAATTGTTCTATTCTGTTTGTTCTACTTAACAAATACCATAAACTGGGTAGCTAATAAACAACAGAAATTTCTCTCTCATAGTTCTGAAGTCTGGGAAGTCTGAGATAGGGCTCTGGCAGATTCATCCGAGGAAGGCCTGCTTTCTCACTGACTGTGTTTTCTCACTTTGTTCTCCCATGGTGGAAGGGGCAAAGGAGCTGCCTCGGATCTCTTTTATAAGGGCACTAATTCCGTTCATAGAGTATCACCCTCATGACCCAATTACTTCCCAAAGGCCCTAGTTCCTAATACCATTATCACTTTGGGGTTAGGCTTTCAACATACAAATTTTATTTAATTTTGCCTCTTTCAAGCTCACTGTTCTGTTCTTGGACACAAACAATTTTGGAAGCTATAGCCTTCCATTCATGTCACTGATCCTCAATTGCTGTTTTCAATCTGCAAAAGTTGTCTTTCTGAAGGACCTTCCATAGATAATTTTTATCTCTATTAGGGTCATAGGGACTGACCTGGTACTTGGTCATATTTCCAGTCCCTTCACCCTCCTTATTTCAGGGAAATCTGGTCTACCAAGTTATCTATACGTTTCTAACAGTTGGAAGTGGCTGTTGCTATAATATTCTCAAGTCTGAGGCTGAGTTTCTTCAGTTCACAATTTTTTTTAAACTAATATTTATTGAATGTTTACTATAGGCAAAACACCGATTTAGGCATCAGGAGTATATAAAAGTTGTACTCTTCTGAAGAATATAGTCTGGGAGGTGGGGGAAAGTTGCTAGGAGGGTATTAAATAAATAATTCAGTAATTATATAGCATGGGATGTGGCTGATAAGTGCCATGGGGAAGAATGGCAAGGAAAGGGAGGTAGGAGTGGGGGCTGAGCGTTGCTCTGAGATGACTTGAAAAAGCTTCACTAATAAGGTAACAGTTGAAAAGATGCCTAAAGAAAGTGAGGGAGTGAGGTATGTGGCTATCTGGGGGCAAAAGAAGTACCAGGTGAAAAGGCCCTGAGGTAAAAGAAGTGTGCAGCTGGAAAGCAACAGTTGAAGGGCAGGAGATAGACGCGGGTGGGGCAGGAGGCTACAGCTCACCTGGGGCCTCGCAGGCTGGTGTAAGGATTTACCACTGCACTGCGGGAGGGGAAGCCGTTTGAGTACTTTGAGTCAAAGAGTGACATGATCTGACTTACATTGACTGTAGGATTGTTCTGGCTGTTGTGTGGGGAGAAAACTATAGAAGTACAAATGCCGAAGCAGAGAGAGAAAACAGGAGCTGCTGCAACAATCCAGCTGAGAGGTTACCTTGGACCAGGACGGGAGCAGACAGAGCATGAGAGGGATCTGATTTTAATAAATCCTAAGGATAAAACTGACTGAATTTGCTGATCCATGAGTTGTGGGATGAAAGATATAGAGAGGCCTGGAGCATAACTGCAAGGTTTTGGGCCTAAGAAAGCTAGAGGATGGTGTTGTGATTAGTTGAACGGAGGCCTGTGAGAAAGGATAGCTTTGTTTTGTGGGCAATGATGCAGAAATCCATGATTCCATTTTGCACATATTAATTTGAGGTGCTTGTTATATATCAAAGTAGAGATGTTAAATTGGTAGCTGGAAATCCAATTTGGAATGTAGGGTAGAGGCCTAAGCTGGAGATATAAATTTGTGCTTCAGCAACATATGTAGATATAATTTTCAAGCTAGGAGCCTGCATGAGATCCCCTAACACATCTAGGGAAAATAAAAGTTTGAGGATTGATCTCTGGGGAACTCCCACATTTAGAGTTGAGGACACAACAATAAACCACCAAAGGAGATTGAAAATGATCAGTTCCCAAGACAGGAACAGAACCAAGAAGAGTGTCCTCTAAGATAATGTGACATAATGACATGACAAATGCTGGTAATGGGTCATGTAAGACAAGGACTGAAAATCGACCTTGACATTTAGGTAGGTGGAAATTATCAATGACGTTGACTCAGGCAATTTCAGAGGAGTGATGAAATGAAATCTAATGGGTTAAAGAGAAGATGGGAGAAAATAAATAGAAGACAGAGCATATATAACCCTTTTAAAAACAGCAGTCCAAACTGGAAACAACTCAGCTATCCCATCAGCAGGGGAATACATAACAAATTATGTATGTCCGTATGGGAGAATACAAATCAGAAATGAAAATGGATCAGTGAAAACACAACAGGAGCAAATAAAAAAAACATGATGCTAAGTCAAAGATGCCAGAGCATAAAGAGAAAATAAGAGGAGAGAAACAGAAGACAGACTGGATGTATGTCTTTTGAGCACTTTTTCTGTAAAGACAGAGAAATGGAGCAAAGGCCAGAGGGTAATGTGGCATCAAGAAAATGTATTTCTTTCTTTTTTTTTATTGTTGGGGAATCATTGAGTGTACAATAAGCCAGGTTATACTGATTGCATTTGTTAGGTAAAGTCCCTCTCGCAATCCTGTCTTGCCCCCAAAAGGTGTGGCACACACCAAGGCCCCAACCACCTCCCTCCTTCCCTCTCTCTGCTCTTCCTTTCCCCACCCCTCCCTCCTTCTTTCTCTCTCTGCTCTTCCCTTCCCCCATCCCCACCGTGACCTTAATTGTCATTAATTGTCCTCATAACAAAATGAGTACATAGGATTCATGTTTCTCCATTCTTGTGAGGCTTTACTAAGAATAATGTCTTCCACTTCCATCCAGGTTAATACAAAGGATGTAAAGTCTCCATCTTTTTTAATGACTGAATAGTATTTCATGGTGTACATATACCACAGCTTGTTAATCCATTCCTGGGTTGGTGGGCATTTAGGCTGTTTCCACATTTTGGCAATTGTAAATTGAGCTGCAATAAACAGTCTAGAGTTGTCCTTATGATAAAAGG